>JANAVB010032420.1:3265155-3542655 GCA_029216955.1 Iris pallida
GGCTAGCCCAAATGTAAGAATATAAGTCAACTTTTTATTTTATTTTTGCTCTCTTCTCCTTCCTCACAAGAACAACAACTTTCTCACAAGAAGAACAAAGAAGCAAGAAGAACAAGAACAAGAACAAGAACAAGAAGAAAGAAAAATAAGAACATCTCTATCTCCAAACCTTAGTTTATTTTTATTTTTTTTGCTCTTTTCTAATTTCTCAGATCTCTTGTGGGAATAAGAAGAAGAACAACAACAACAAAAAAGAAAATTATGGATGAAACCCTAGTTGTGGAAGAAATTGGGTTATCAAACCTATCAAATCTATTAATCTATTAATCAATTTTTCTTCATTAATAGAAGAAATTATGGATGAAATCCTAGTTGTAGAAAAAATTATGGATAAAACCCTAATTGCAGAAGAAATAGACTTGTTGTACAGCAAGTCCATATCAGGACTGCCACAATTTCTGACAGTTCTAGAAGTATTGAGGACTGTCAGAAATTGTGGCAGTCTTGAAATGGACTTGCTGTACAGCAGGACTGCCACAATTTCTGGCAGCCCTAGAAGTATTGAGTACTGCCATAAATTGTGGCAGTCCTGAAAGGGACTTGCTCTATAGCAGGACTGCCACAATTTTTGCAGTCCTAGAAGTATTAAGGACTGCCAGGAATTGTGGCAGTCCTGAAAGGGACTTCCTGTACAGTACAGCAAGTCCATTTCAGGACTGCCACAATTCCTGGCAGTCCTAAAGTCGAAATTGCCGAATGAAAAAACATATCTTAGGGTTTATTTCCATCTTGATAATGGAGTGAAATATACAGTTTAGGATTTATTTTCATGCATTCTTTGTGAGGAAAGAAGTATTAGGGTTTGTATATTGTTTGTGAGGAGCCTTTGGGTGCCATCCAAATTGGAAATAAGAAGGAAACTAGAGTTTTGATGGAGATGGTGTGGATGGAAATGATGGAGAAGAAGATGAGAAGAAAATTAGGGTTTTGATGGAGATGGTGAGGATGGAAATGGTGTAGAAGAAGAAGAAGAAGAATATGAGAGAAAAATTAGGATTTTGGAAGAGAGTGAAATGTGGAAATAAAACTCAAATATGGGGTTTGGGGAGTGTTAGGTTGGGACAGCCCCATGAGTAAAAAAATGGATTGTCCTGAGTAATTTTCTCTCAAACCTGGGCTAGTCCTGATCAACTTTTGATGTGCCCTTATAAATAATCTTCTTATTCTACTATGAAACCTACATTTGATGTTCCAAAAGTACATTACAGATCAGAAACATTATATATCCAGGAGGGTGACAATTGAAAATGGCATACCTCATTAGCTCATGACCACATTCAGAACTCTATTTTACCTCATGAGACTCATTATTTATAATTCCCTTTCAACTAATGTAAATGAACTTCAATTTTCAAGGTATCAAACAAGAGGAAAACAAATAGGTCCATTTAGATAGATCAGTAATGGTTGGAGAAACAAATATGAGCATGTGTAACAAATACGAAATCTCTTAAGTTTGAGAAGCAGGGGATGAACAAGTGATTATGGTTTGGAAAGAGGGAATAGTAAAATAAACTAAAGAGTTGCAAAAAAAAAGACCCAAAGAATTTCTCCTGCACAGAGTTAAATTCATATCACCAACTCTAAACAGTCATCACAGCTGCAGTAATGCAAATATGAAATATATCTCCCTACTAATAGGTCCTTCCATGCAATATGTCGATATTGTGTAGAGAAAATTTCACTAAACCCCTTAAATTTGAGTCGGGGACAACATAGCAACCCTTAGTTAAAAAAAGAAAGAGATGTCATTGTGCCCTTGAAGTTTCAAGAAGTTACAATTATTCCCTTAAACCGTTAAAACATTGGCAGATAGTGGTGAAAGACAAAAAACATTGAACTTTCATATCAACATACAAAAATCGACTGGATCAACCCATTCTCTCTCTTAGGCCCAACTCTCCCAAACCCGACCATCGACGGCTCAAACCCATCCTCCTCTCTCCGAATATGGACGTCATAGAAGAAGCAATTGTAACATATTGAAATAAAATAGTGTGGATAGAAGGGTTACCTTCCATATTGAGATAAAATAATGTGGATTGAAGTTTTGATTTTTAAAATTAAGAGGGCAAAAATTAGAATATATGAAATTAAGGTTCTAAACGGCGGTAGGCGGATGTGCGGCGGAGAGAGCCCGCTTACCACCTAGGCCGTCCAGTCGGTTGATACATTTTGGACATTTTTACTATTTTACCACAGTTTTTTGTGTGCATAATATGCATATTTTAAGGGTGTTCCATGTATAACTAAGTTGTAGAACACGAAGATTTATGAAGTTTTAGTTTTGTAAAAATGAAACATATGTCCATAATGCTTGCAAAACAGTTTGGCCAAAACATCTTGTTAGGTATTACTCCGTCTAGGCGCCCGCCTACGCCACCTCACCTCCGCCTATGCCGTCAAATCTTCGTTGGCCGTCTACTCCACCGCCTACCACAAAGCGGTGCGGAGAGAGACCGCCTAGGCGGCCGCCTCAACCGCCGTTTAGAACACTATATGAAATGCAGCTCTAGCAAACATTCAAGAAGAAAAGAGGGAGTTGATAGCCAAGAAGTACCTAAGAGTGTTCTTTTTCGTTATGTATAATCAACCATTCATCAAGATACAGAGGTTGAGAAGGATGGAGTTTTAGAATTAAAGCACGATGGCTGAAGTACAAGAGTGCTCTTGAGCAAATTGTAATTTTCTTTAGAGTTAATTGTCCAAATGGTGTATAAGGAATGTCGTGGTCGCCGTTTTGGTGATTAAACTTTTATTTTTTGGTTAATTTGGTACCTAAACTTTGTATTTTGGTTTAAAGAGTGCTTGAACTAGGTTCCGTTGGTGCTTTTAGATGGAAATCGTTAAAAATGGACTTGTGATGGTTACGTGACTTATTTTTCATAGTTATTTGGTCAACTTTTTGTTGTTGGACTATCATTTTCATAAGAATATTGGTGTTTGAAGAAATTCTACATAAACAAATAGTTTTTGTCGACTACAAAAATGACGTCTCTACAATCAATCACAGCCGACGTAGCGGCGGGTCATGACAAAAATAACCCTAAAAATAAGGCACGTGACCATCACATGTCCATTTTTAACAGTTTTCATCCAAAAGCACTAACGGAACCTAGTTCAAACACTCTTTAAACAAAATACAAAGGCTAGGTACCAAATTAACCAAAAAAAAGTTCAATCATCAAAACGACGACCATGACATTTCTCAGGCACCATTTGGACAATTAACTCTTTTTTTTTAAAGCTGACCTTTTAGGTTTTATGACAATGTTTACATAAGCAGCTGTCAACCTGACGTCAACCATGTCTTCAAACATTCCTTGCAGAGGTAGCTATGAGCAAGAGCGCAAGAGAGGACATTGCCATAAAACCTAAAAGGCCAGTTTTTGGGGAAGTAGACCTACCTTTAGGTCATGCAGTTCAGGCTCATGCAACCAAGGAGCACCCTCCAAGCTCCCTAGACTACATACAAGTATAGCCAAAGAGAAAATGATAGATTAAGACAAGCAGCTAAAGATCGAATCTTCTATAGGAACTTGCATTCATCTCTATGGACAATCAAGCCTAGGACTGAAAATTAATGACACAGATAATTTGGGATAAAGGTTGATGTTGTTTTTACCAATATCACTTGATCTATAAGTGATGGTGAGAATATACAGAAACAGAAGACACAATGTCCTACTTATCAGCTTTGCTTAATTATTTTAGAAGTTATAACAGCTCCTACACTCACCACAAGCCCCACGTCAGCAACCACTCTTAATATTAGTTCCAAACTAACCTCCTCTCCAGGCTGACCAAGAACTAGAACCTGCAAACAAACCAAAACTCATAAGATGCAAGAAATGATAAAGTGAATGAAACCTCATATGAGTTGAATAGCTAAGGCAAGATAATCTGTATTATGCAACAGCAAATCATGGTCCAGAAAATTATCATCAACACCATAAATACAGTCCAGTTCATACACATTATATGATAACTCTACCCAATAACAGTTGGATGATACAAACAGAAAAGTATTCTTATGAAACTAATCGATAAAACTACAAGTATTTAAAGCTTAGGAAGCTAAATTGAAAACTTGCTTACAATATTTAATAAGAAACAAAATATGTCCCAAGGCAACCCTTCTGTCAGCAACTAGGCTGCAGTTAGCTAAGGAAGAAACATTCAAACCTTAATTCGTTCAAATAAATAGTGCTGGTGAAACTTACGGATACTGCCTACATAATAGTGAGCCACTCTAGGACCTTTTTGAGTATCAAATGCAGCACAAATATGATCCTAATGTAAGAAAGTTTCTCAAGATTACTGCCAGAACTTGACCAGTAGACATGTTGTAATTTATTGATATATTATTGATAGTCTTCTTGGCTTTATATAGCCTTATAGTCATTATTACAATGATAGAATATACTGTGGATATCCTGTGGAATATTCTGACATACCAAATATGTCACAGGATATTCCAATCTACTAAATATGACATCCAACATACTAAATATTCCAACACTCCCCCTCAAGATGGACGAAAAATATTCACTAAGCCCATCTTGTCACATCCTCTAATCAAACTCACAGAGCGTAGCCCCTTGGTTAGTATGTCTGCTACCTGATCCCTGGTCGGAACGTGGCCAAGCTCCAGCAATTATCTATCCAGCTTCTCTTTAATAAAGAACCTATCAATCTCGATGTGTTTGGTCCTGTCATGCTGTACTGGATTGTTGGCGATACTAATAGCTGATTGGTTGTCACACCACAACTTCATCTTGGTTCCTTGATCCAGCTTCAGTTCTACCAGCATATTCTTCAACCATAGTAGTTCTACAACTCCCAGGACCATAGCTCTGTACTCTGCTTCCGCTGTCGATCTGGCTACCACAGACTGCTTCTTACTCCTCCAGGAGACTAGGTTGTCTCCTACGAATATGCAATATCCTGAGGTAGACCTTTTGTCATCGGCACAGCTAGCCCAGTCAGAATCACAGTAGTCTTCAATGCTAATGTGATTGTTCTTCT
This sequence comes from Iris pallida, assembly GCA_029216955.1. Lineage (NCBI taxonomy): Eukaryota > Viridiplantae > Streptophyta > Magnoliopsida > Asparagales > Iridaceae > Iris > Iris pallida. The sequence continues at coordinate 3,270,244 of JANAVB010032420.1, forward strand.
TGAATATCAGCCCCTACCGGGGGCACCCTTCAAGTACCTCAGAATCTGGTACACTGCATCCATATGACCCTTCCGTGGGTCGTGCATGTAGCGGCTCACCACACTCACTGCAAAGCAGATATCAGGTCGTATGTGGCTCAGATAGATCAACTTGTCCATCAGTCTCTGGTATCTATCTCGATCAACTGGGTCTCCAGCCTCGGCTTTCAACTTGAACCTCTGGTCTATTGGCGTTGCTGCAGGTTTACATCCCAACATCCCTGTCTTTGTAAGAAGGTCCAGTGCATACTTCCTCTGAGAAAGAACAATCCCCTCTCCGTCTCGAACGATCTCTATCCCAAGGAAGTAGCGAAGAAGACCAAGGTCCTTCACCTCAAATTCCCTGCCAAGCTTCCTTTTGAGTTGGGCGATCTCTTGCTCATCATCTCTTGTGATAATCATGTCGTCCATATACACCGCAAGCATGGTGACGTGGCCTCCACTCCGTCTGAAGAATACAGTATGATCAGCATTGATCTGCTGATATTCCATCCCTATCATCGCCCTCCTGAATCTGTCAAACCATATCCGAGGAGACTGCTTTAGTCCATAGAGGGACTTCTTCAACCTGCAGACCTTGCTCACTGTCTGGTTGGTGCCGAATCCTGGTGGTATCTCTATGTATACCTCCTCCACCAGATTCCTATGAAGAAATGCATTCTTCACATCCAGTTGGTGTAGCTTCCATCCACCATTCGTTGCCAAAGAAATCAGGGTCCTGACAGTACTCATCTTTGCGACAGATGCAAAGGTCTTGTCATAGTCGATGTCGTACGTCTGACTGTATTCTTTTGCCAGCAGTCGAGCTTTGTAGCGCTCAACCTGTCCATCTGGATTCTGCTTCACAGTATAGACTCACTTGCATCCGACTACGCTCTTCCCTTCTGGCAGTCTCACCAGCTCCCAAATGTGGTTCTTCTCAAGAGCTCACAATTCCTCGAGCATTGCCGCTTTTCACTTTGGATCGTTCTTGGCAACCTGCCAATTGTTAAGTACAGTAATACTATCCAAAGATGCAATAAATGCTCCACGAGAAGAAGAAATATGGTCATAAGAAACAAACTGAGCAAGGTCCCAATCATATCTGTCCGGAGGATTTTTCGCATTGCTGCGAGTAGTCCTTCGTACTGATAATGGTGTGGGAGGAGAAGGGAGAATGATATCACCTGAAGGGGGTAGTGGTAGTGTAGGTGTCTCAGGAGTCGAGACGGATGCAGGCAACGGACTTGGCACTGGCACTGTAGGTACTGGTCCTGCAGTTTGCTTCTCTCCTGATGTAGATAAGTAACTCCACCTTAGCCATTGGCCTGACACCTCTCATCTCCTTTCCTTGTTCCTCTTCACCTTCCTGCTCCTCGATCGTGCCTCCATGCCAAACTCCTAAATCAGTCACTATTGAGCTCTCCTTCTCTCCCTCTCGTCTCATACTAGCAGTATTAGGCGTGTGATTTGAAGTTCCCTCCTGACGGTAGTATAGTTCATGCTCCCGAAAGTGGACATCCATACTTACAAACTTCTTCTTTTCCACTGGACTCCAGCACACGTACCCCTTCTGAGTCGCCGAGTAGCCCACGAAGATGCACTTGACTGCTCTAGGATCAAGCTTCCCAACTGACGGCCCGTTGTCCTTCACAAAGCATACACACCCAAACACCTTCAGTGGGAGTATCCCACTATTATTGCCTTACAATATTTCACATTAGGACTTCCATCCCAGGACCTTTGAAGGCATTCTGTTGATTAGTTGAGCTGCTGTCAATACTGCATGTCCCCACAGACTCTGTGGGACATTCATGTCAATCATCATGCTTCTTGCGACCTCCAGAAGGTGTCTGTTCTTCCTTTCTGCTACACAGGTGTATATGCACAAGTGGTCTAATGCTGTATCCCGTATGCTGACAAGTATTTTGCAAGTGTTCTGTTTGTATACTCCGTTCCATTGTCAGATCTCAGTACCTTCACAATTGCCCCATACTAAGTCTAGACATGTTTGTGAAAATCTCAAAAACAAGTAGGTGCATCACTCTTATTTTTCATCAAGTACAACCAGGTGAACATGAGAAGCACAATCAATAAAGGAAACAAAGTACTTATAACCATTCATAGTATTAGTAGCACATGGACCCCAAACATCAGAGTGTACTACCTCAAAAACAGAGGAGCTCCTATGACCCGTACCAATATAGGAACTCCTAGTAAGTTTGTCTAACTCACATGCATCACATACTAGTTTCTCTTTATTTGACACTTTTTCATAAATATCGGGATACAATTTACTTAAAGTGTCAAAAGATGAATATCCCAACCTCCTATGATGGAGTAGCAAAGTATCCTCGGACGTCATCTGCAGTCCTCCCATACCATCCTTCTCTGTCATAGACATTAGTGCTAAATCTAGTCCTTCTCGATCCAAATACCACAGTCCTTTATGCCAAGTGCCAGTCCCAAGTCTTCGTCCCGTCTCTTTCTCCTGAAAGATCACCTTAGGGATATCAAAAGAAACAATGCATTTAAGTTGAAGAATTATAGAACTAATGGACAAGAGACTGACTGGAAAGGATGGAGCATGTAAAACATTGGATAATTTTACTAAACCTGTACAATTAACAGTACCCTAACCGACCACTGGCTAGAAAGTGCCATCAGTTGTCTGAATGTTGTCTGCTGATGCTAGGTGAATGTACGAGGAGAACTCACTAGCATTTTCCGTCACATGCAGAGATGCCCCCGAGTCGATAATCCAATCTGACGATTCAATGGATGCAAGAGCAAGTGAGTCGTCAGTACCTTCTGATGGATGGGCATACATGGCGGCGTTGCCTCCAGCGAAGAATGAGGTGGACGCCTCCTCCGTTGCGCTCCTCCTGTCTCCATCATTGGACGTTCGCTGCTTCCTCTTGAGCACCTCCAGCATGTCCACCAGTGTCTGATCCTCCTCGATAAAGGTGCCGCCAGCACCTCCATCTCCTTCTGCTATAAGCAGGTTTGCACAATAGCCTCCTCGACCACCTCATCGACCCCCACGACCCGGTCACGTCCTCCAAAATGTCCTCGTCCACCGAATTGTTCCCGTCCACCACCTGAATCTCCCTCCTTAGGTGGTTTGGTGCAAGCATACCGATGGTGGCCCATCTTCTCGCAGTTGTAGCACTGCCGGTTGTGCTGCCATGCCTCTCCCTTAGGCCTTGTGTCACCCGAGCTGGTGGCCGTCAGTGCTGACTTTGCTTTGTGAGGACCACCTGTCTCCGCCTGTAGTCTGATGCGTGTCTCCTCCTGGATCATGGCTGAGATAGCCTCCTCAAGAGTGGGGATCTTCGGTTGGGCGAGAAGTAGGACCGTCCTCTGAGCAAATGCTGCAGTCAGCTCTTTGAGAAATTTCATCGTCCTCTCCTGTAGACATACATGTCTCTCTTTACATTTTGGGTCCCCGCAGCTTGCCCATCAGAGGTGTGGTCGTAATCCAGGCACAGGCGCTCCAACTCTGTGGCATACTCCTGCACCGTCCTCTCTCCATGTACGATGTCGTCGATCTCCCCCTTGATTGGAAGACCAGTAAGTTGTTTCCCACACATCATAGGTCCGCCTCAACTTCTTCCACACATCTTTCACCATCTCAATATCGTCGACTGTAGCGGCAATAGACTGGACTAAGGAGTTGAGAAGCCAGATGTAAATCACCATATGAGTGGACTTCCACTCGTCATGTTCCGCCGAGCCCTCGTCCGGCTCTGTCTTCTCGCCCGACAGGAACCCTCCAGGTTCTTTCCTGCGAGGGTTCGCCTTACCCGCCATGACCAACTCAGATAGGTAGTTGGTCCATCCAGCTTCAGATCGATGGAGGGAAGCTCCAGCCTTGTCGACGTTCGTGTCGTGCTCTCACCAACCGACATCTTCATCAACATCGCAACCTCCGCATGATCCAGCTTCTTGATGATCGCCTCCATCGATCCTCCTCTTAGATGATCACGTCACGCTTGTCCTCGTCGTTCGCTTCTAGATCCGAACATGTATTTCCATCAGATCTAGGCCTTCGGTGTCAACTTTCGGAACAAGTCGAACAGCAGTGACACGAGTGCCGTCGTGTGCTTCAGTGTCGGCAACAGCCACAGGAGCCGTGCGCGTCTTGGGAGTGGGAGGCGCCCGGTGCGCGTCCAACAGCACCGCAGCAACAGCCGCAGCAGCACAGCCGCGGGGCCACGGCCGGGGGGTGGGGGGCGCGGGGTTCTCTAGCCGCACGCGCGGGATAGGGGCGGGGGCAGGAAGAGGGGGGTAGCGGCTAGGGTTAGGGTTTGGAAGGGGGTCGGTTGGTGCGGCTAGGGTTAGGGTTTGTGGAATTTTGGCTCTGATACCATGTTGTAATTTCTTGATATATTATTGATAGTCTTCTTGGCTTTATATTGCCTTACAGTCATTATTACAATGATGGAATATAATGTGGATATCTTGTGGCATATTTTGGCATACCAATATGTCACAGGATATTCCAATCTACTAAATATGACATCCAACATACTAAATATTCCAACAAGACAACATTATACCTCTCCCTATTTCGGAAAACTTCAAGCAAATATTACCAACACGGAAAAGGAAAATTTATTACACTTTTGCTCTGTGCGTGGGGTGTGTGTTGGTGGGTGGGGGAGGGGGGGATTGGCGGCTATATTTAGCAGTGTCATAAAGGAAACAAACTGTCGCATTTGATACATTTTCTGATGCTTATGTCCCTGATTGTATTGTTGAGTTATGAGCAAAAAGTCAAGAAGGTAAAGTCAACCGCTGAAATTTTCGAGTATGTAATTTTTTTTTTGTCCCGAGTAGGATTATCATCTAAAAGCCATTTCTCCTGAACAATGATTGATGAAGCAGAGTCCTTAAAGCTATACTTGGTTAAATTTAGGTGTGCATGTATTAGCTGAATGTTAGTGAAACTTTGTAAAGATAAAAGTGATTAAGGAACTTGTTTGCAGAGAACAAATCCTAAACTAGCTTATGTTTGCTATCTTTTCTGAAGGATGAGTGGGACTTTCTGAAAAAGGAGAAGGGAGCACAGAGAACTTATAGCCAAACAAGTCCTGACAAATTCTAACTTGCAGAGAGGGAAATAGTGACATCAACCTAGTAACATACATTTGCTACCCGAGTTTCATTGCTACTTCATGATAGTAGAGAAGGATTTCATTAGGTACTCCTCCAGATAATAAGATAGTAAACCTGATGTTTATGCATGTAAATATAAGATGGCATTTTTACACATACTTCGCAAACATAAGCTTTTCAGTAATGCACATGAGCCAAGCAAAACATTCTTCCACACTACCAAACCACCAGTCTTGACAAAGTTGGTACACCTAAACCTCCATTGTATCCATACTGGTATGAGCATTCTGTTCGGGGTATATTTCTAATCCGGATCATTATGCTACTCGATCATGATCGCTAAATTTGGCTATCCGAATCAATCGTTGAAATCTCACTATAAATAAGCTTTTGATAGAGATCTTTCAATGCAAATAAAAATATAAAAAACTCAAGTTTTTTGTCAATTGGGTTTCCATAGCTAAGCAATTATGAAAATTTGACTTTGTAGTTCGTATCATTGTTTTTTTTCATTGCTTATGAGCGACCACTCTGTTTTGCAAGTTGTTCATGAAAAGAAAAGAATGAACTAATGAGATTTTGTGATGTTTTTTCTATTTTGTATGAAGGTTTTAAATCATTTTGTCATTTTATTTTTATGGTTTATCTACATGTTTTGATTTGGCACCATTGTATAATTTTATTTGGAATGTTGCTTCCAAATTGAAGTATGACTAAGAAAAGTCAAGTTTTTCATCTTATGAATGATAAAGTAATAAGTTCGAAATTTCTTATGTTCTAACATAAGGTTTTCTTTCCGTATATGATACAATTATCAAGTTAAATTTGAACAATTAACTAATATCGTCCCAATTAGAATTTTAAAGTGCACCGCTAACCGAATTACCCTACCCCCTCTGTACCAAAAATAAAGACAAGTAGTGTACCACGTTCCCAAACCCGTACCATGATCCAGGAAGTACCGAGTTCTAGGTAAATGGTCATGATTGTCCAATATGTCAGAGTGACCATTGATATTGAGGCAATAAAAACACAACATGGATTAAAGATAGGGTTCCATAAACTTTTTGTCCGAGTTTTATCTCTTGTAACTTCATATATTTGGTTGTGTCAATGCATGTCGTACATTGCACAACAACAACAAAGCCTTATCCCAAAAATTGGGGTCGCTATTTGAATCTTTTCATCCATGAACTATGTTAAGGGTCATGTTGTTTGTAACATTAACAAATTATATCCTTTGTTACAGTCTCAATCCATGTCCGTTTAGGCATATCCCTAGTCCTAGCAACTCCTTTGACTAATATCTATCACTCCTCCCATCGAAGTATCTTTTGGTATATGGCATGACAGATTATCATAAAAAAATTTATTGAATTGTTAGTCTATCTGTAAGGTTTAAGTAAACTAAAAGAGGTATAAAATTCTCGAATATAATCCTTACAATTTTGTAACCTCATTCGTCACCACCAAGCGTCGGTACCGAGTTTCTATTATGTATTTGATGGTAAGAGTAGAAGAGTATTCTATGGATGTTTCATGTTTTTCCTATATTAGCTATTATGTAGTTGCCATTTGCTAGCTATTAGACAACTAATACATAATTGTCCAGCTTTGTGTCTCATGGCCTAGAGCCCTAATGAATTAATCCAATTATTCCCAATGTAGTTTTACTTTTCAAATGGCCTCCACAGATCCGTAGCCTCCATCACCACTACCAGAAACCCTAACCTTTAACCCTAGCCTCTATCTTCAACATATACTATCACTACTACTACTAGATCAAAAACCTAGTACATCCATCAAAACCAAATTGCCTTCTTCTATCTTCCTTTATTCAAATCCAAATCTAAACCCCTACCCCTATTCTTAGTCGCCACTACTTCCTCTCTAAAACCCTTGCTCCGTCCTCCTTTGTTTCTCCTTCCTAATAAAAAAAAGCACAACAAACCATTAAGGAAAGAAGAATACAATAATGAAGATCCAGATGAAGAATAATATGGATTCCTTCCTGCATCGTGGTGGCTTCTAGCTCCTCTTCGACCTTATTGGAGCTTATCTTCAGCCTTCTCCACTCTGGTGTCATCTCTTCAACAATCGGCCAAGCAGCTTCCTTGATCCCTCTCTCTCCCCTTGCTCGTTATGCTATGAGTTTGTTGAGAGCTCCTCCCACAACTCATGCACTACTCTAGCTAGTCTCCTCCCTTAAGTAGTAGCGCCTCCAACTCCAGCAGAGAGAGAACCTCCCTCTAATTAGTATATAAAGGAATAAAGGAAACTACTACTCTGTCATGGCTAATTCCCTCACCACGCATCAATTGTGATGTGGCCACCCCTCTCCTTAAATGGCCAAGGTTCTAAACGCGGTAGGCGGGTGCGCGGCGGAGAGAGTCCGCCTACCGCCTAGGCGGTCGATACATTTTGAACATTTTGAACATTTTTATTTTTTTTTTTACTATTTTACCACTGTTTTTTTGCATAATATGCATATTTGAAGGGTGTTCCATGCTAAGTTGTAGAACGAAGATTTATAAAGTTTTAGTTTTTAAAAGTTACCATAGGCCCATAATGCTTAAAAACCTTTTTGGCCAAAATATTTTGTTAAGTATTGCTCTGCCTACGCCACCTCATCTCCGCCTATGCCGCCAACCTCCGTTGGCCGCCTACTCCACCGCCTACCGAAAAGCGTGCGGAGAGGGACCGCCTAGGCGCCTAGGCGCCTAGCCTGACGCCATTTAGAACACTGTAAATGGCTAATCCTAGTGGCTTACATGGCAATCGGCAAGTGCTCCACAACACTTCTAATACCGGCAACTTTTGCTCCACGACACTTCTAATACTTGCAAGTTGTATATCAAGCACTAATTCACCCGAAACCTCTCCATAATTGGAGTATCTCCCCAAGGATGGCCCACCGAAACAATAAATTCTAGACAACAAGAAAAGCATAGCCCACCTGCCAATTGCTATCTCCACTTCATCCAATTATTTTCCACTTGCATTCTTATTCTCACTTGCTTAATTGGCAACACTTGGTCAAGCCTATTTCTTTCTCGCCCACCTTCACCTCTTAGATACATTGTCTTCACTCTTCTTTAGGCTCACCCTTACTCTTTCACCACTACATAGACAACTCTCTCATCATCCAAGATAGCCGCAACTCTCACTCTCCAACTACTACAAAGAAGCAACTCAACGTCCACGATGCTTGCAACTCTCTTTCCAGTAGCCAAGATGCTTGCAACTCTTTCCAACTGCCTAAAAAGTCGCAACTCACTCTCTCGTTATCCAAGATGGTTGTAACACACTCCCTCTTGCCACCTCGAAGACCACACAACTAACTCTCTCTAACCGTCTAGAAGGCCGCCGCAACTCACTATCTCGCCACCTACATAGCCACAACTCTCTTTGCTGTTTCTACATGTTGCTTCTACATTTTCTCTTCAAGGGGGTTGATTGTCATCTATGCTTCGGCTTGCAGAAGAGTGTTCTATGAATGTTTTATGTTCATCCTTTATTAGATATTATCTAGTAGTCATTTGCTAGTTATTGGACAGGTACTACTAGTTGTCCAGTTTTGTATCACCTATATTGTTCGACCTACAGTCCTATTGAATGAATCCAATATTCCAAGTCTAGTCTCACTTTTCAAAACAATATTCATAACTATTCATTAGCTAACCTATGTAGTTTACTTGTATCTATAAGTGCTAAGATTGCATAATCATTTGACTAGAAACATTTAAATAAACGGATGATTTCCAATTTAGAGTAATTCGGTGTTTATTATTGAATATGGATGATTTCCAATACTAGAATAAGTCGTGTTTATTATTGAATATGGAAAGTTCTTATTTTGTTCATATTTGCAAGGCCGTGTATGATAGTGAATATGGTAATATTGGTGAATATTATTGCAATACATTGCTATGCTTTCCCGCTAAGTAACTTTGAAATTGCATAACTCTATTACCATAATTATACTTCACTTTCCATTGAAAATAGAGATGTACTACAATGCACATTATGCATACTTATCAAAGAACAGTACGAGGTTACATGTTTAACGTTCATATTCTTAGCTCTTACTTAATATTGGTCCCGTTCATTAAGTTTTAGGTATCATACATATGAAGTGTGCATCATATAGAATATGTCGATGTTGTATCACATATGTCGAGAGTATTTTGAGGCATGATTTACACCTAAATAATTTTCTTCAACATTATCTGTATCCCTACATTCACTTACCAGGTAATTGCACTCATGTTTGTGACTTATACTTGGATGATATATCTTCTATATTTCACAACCTATCGAGATTTTTAGATCACATATAAAGCAATTTAGAAAAGAGCATCAGTATCCATCAATGAAAATCTAGTGATCATCAAGAAGAATGACCTTGGAAGGATAATAAAAGAAGAATAGTTCATTACAAGGGAACAGTTATAATTGGTGTTGAAGTTGTAATAGTTTACATGTGTGTACCATGAAGGTGAAGTTGTGATTCTAGGTACTAGCACTTGGAAGGTTAGCCTGTATACTTTAGGCATATCCTAGAGCTCCTATATACCAAACATGTTCTAGTTTAGACTTTAGAGCCATTCATAACTTACGAGTTGATATGATCTTCAAATACCACCTTGTTTCTAGATTTGACAATTACATCCAGCTCCACACTCCCTCATTGTTTTAGTTATATCTTTAACTACATATCATATCTTATAAATCCTTAGATGAGTTAGAACTAGACTTCCATAATTAAAAATCATATATTCACAATTTTCTCAAATTATGGCTCTATCATGGTTCAAATGAAGATACAAAACTCTACATGTGCATAGACTACTCTCCGCTGGCCATTCTGACATTTTCCTACTTTAAGTCAAATCTTGAGCTACGGACATTATTTTGACATTGTTCTTGATTGTTCGGAAACTAGTCTTCAAGAGTTAAATTCCATATCTTGACATTTTTGCTTCATTCAAATGTAACATGTTCAGAATCATACATTTCTTTAACATCATTTATAGTGTCAAAATCTGCTTAATTGATATGCTGACAGATTTTGACCCGATTCCTAAAAAGATGGGGCTTATACAAGCTAGTATGGTAGGGGGGCTTATGAGAGGGGGTTTTGTGATGTTTTTACTCTCTTGGACTCTATTTGAATATCCTACACTTAAAAAAGGAAAAAACACATCTCCTTTGATTCTTTAACCAAAGATTCTTAAACAAATCAAAAACTCCCATTTGCTAATTCCACTAGAAAAATAGTGTTTTTCTTGAGCTTCCTAGAGATCTTCATGGTGTTTAGATAATCAATGTGTTCTCTTGTAGAAGAAGTATCTCGATTTGGGAGGTTGAGCATGCAAGCCTCGTCATAAAGCTCGTAATTGCTTCCAGGAGTGGAAGTATTGAAGTTCCAAGAGAACGCCACAAAAAGCATTGGAATTACAATATCTCGCCACACAACTCAGGCTAAAGTTGCAAGAGCTTATTACAAAACTTGCGGAGAGACAAAGTGACGGTGTGTGCTATTAAACTAGTGAGAGAACCAGGACTTGGTTGCCTATATCGAGGATACAAAAGTACATCCTTGAGTACATTTCTCTACCCTTAACTCTCATCTCTACTATTCTATTTTAACTCTTTGACACAAGTTGTTTGCTATATTGCTAGAATAGATTAAAATCTGTTAAACTCTTACTTAGACCCTATTCTCTATCCCTTCCCCCCCCCCCCCCCTTCCCCCCCCCCCCCCCCCCCCCCCCCCCCCCCCCTCAGTTGCCTAACTTCGCTAAGTACTAATTAATGAAATACTACCACTCTACAGTCAGACTATAGTGTCTAGTTAAATGTTTCTCGACTATAGTTCAGACTATAGTGTCTAGTTAAATGTTTCTCGACTATAGTGCATTGAACGAATTAAATACAATATACAACAATTAACAAAATTCTTTTGCTGAATCTTAACTAAGCAGTCTAAGCTATAGTTCTCATTTCAAACTACGACTTCATATAATGCCTTCCCATCTCAAACTACAAATGTCAACATAAAATTGTTAATCCCTATTTTCTCTTCATTTAAGGAAATACAGGTCTGCAAATTTCTACCATTCCGTGAATCACATATTAGAGGCAGCAAATTCTTGCAACACAAACAGCAGCATTACAAACCAACCTGCCTTGATAATGTATTTTACATCTTTGAGATATTGTAACCAGATCATATAGGTATCAGAAGCACAATCAACAAAATGGAAGTCAGTACAACAGGTAATTTATTTAAATTCCGATATGGCCTTGGAGAACCAAGTTTACACTATAGAGATTAATGTAAACTTATTTAATTATTTACTTGAAGATATTGTTCATATAACTTAAAGTTGTTACTTCTGAAAGCAGAAAGAGATTTCTGCACTTACAGAAAAGCCATGGTCTCGACTTCTTTTATAGTATATTCAAATATTAGTGTTAGATCAATAGTAGATGGAGCTCAAAAATGCATCTTAAGGCCCAAATTTGTAATAAAAAAAAATAAACGTAGAACAAGTTGGGTTTGTATGAGAATAGTAAACAAATAAATCTTGAGGCCCAAATGAGATAGAATTGATACAGACCTAGGTGTCATCCTTCTTTTTCAAAAAAATAATATAAAATTTAGAATCTAGAAATTGGGGCTCCAAATTGAGCCTTACTATTCTACATAATGAGTTCCTACATTCTGAATGTCCCCAGGATACAGCTATAGCTCCTGTAGCTGGAATGTGACCATCATGGGGCTCTAATTGAACCTTACTATTCTACAAAATGGGCTCCTACATTCTAAATCTAGAATCTAGAAATTGGATGAGCCTTACTATTGATGCTCTTAGAAGCAATATTTGCAATTGTAATCAAATTAAACTAATGGAATCAAAAGAACGTGAACTGTTAGGAGTTTTCTTGTGATTCAAACAAGAGATGGAATGTTGCTCGTACTAGGTTGTGTAAGTCGAGAACTCTAAGAAGTTTCATTCCAACAGAAAGGAAGTTACTGTACTTGCAAATTTGTTCATGAGCTATTTCCTGTTAACCACTTAAAGAATATATGATAAATGAAAATAAAAGTTTAATTATCTCAACAAGTGAACAGTACAAATTCAAACATTTCAATAATGGGCACTGGGCACAAGATCATATTACAGAGAAAATTGCTACTTTCAGTCTTTCATCTTACAACCCTGATTCTTAATAATAATATTGAGAGAAACCTACTATTGATTTTGATTGTACAGTTCAAACTATTTCAATTAGTTTCTCCAGATACTTGGTAACTACCCACAATATCATATACTATTTATTGATACCAAATTTATGATGCATGCAAGAATATTTGTGGGATAAAATAAATGGCTATGAATGCAAAAAAAGAAGCCAACTTAGTAGCCAACTGATAAAAAGATTTAAAATCTTGCTTCACTCGCTAATAAATAGGCATACCTTGTCACTTTCATCTCCCATCACAATTCAACAAGTGAATAGTACAAATTCAAACATTTCAATAATGGGCAATGGGCACAAGATCATATTACAGAGAAAAATGCTACTTTGAGTCTTTCATCTTAAAACCCTGATTCTTAATAATAATATTGAGAGAAACTTACTATTGATTTTGATTGTACAGTTCGAACTATTTCAATTACTTTCTCCAGATACTTGGTAACTACCCACATATCATATACTATTTATTGATATCAAAATTAATGATGCATGAAAGAATATTTGTGGGATATTACTATAAATGGCTATGAATGCAAAAGAAAAGCCAAATTAGTAGCCAACTGATAAAAAGATTTAAAATCTTGCTTGACTCGCTAATAAATAGGCATACCTTGTCACTTTCATCTCTCATCACATTACTTGATAAAGCCATCAATTTCTTTCTTTTATGTTCAGGCATCTCTAACAAGCTAATCTGCCATAAAAGATAGGAAACTTATTTCGTAACGTATAGAACCAATAGCATACAGATGAACTTAAACATTCATTTACAAATCTTATCAATATATATAAGAGTGTATACTATGATCAATGAACAGAGATTACGATGTAGCTGAGACTTTTTCATTGTTTACCAGTAATGAAATACACAAACAAACACATACTGAAGTTTGTGGATCAATACCAAAACCTTGAACGATCCAACATTTTTATCTGGCTTATTTGCACTTAATACCCTCTAACTTTGCCCTATTTTTACTTTGCTACCTTAAACTTCTTTGTGTTCACAGTTATGTCTTAAAGTTTGCTTTATCACTTATATAGTATATACCCTAAACTCTATGAAATTGTCAACAAAAAGATATTTTAAATGATGTCTATACCCCCAATGACATGATTCACATGAAGAAGATTGTGGCGTTGTTGGTGAGTGCAGCAAGGGGGGTGCTTAACGCCGTGCTAAGGGGAAGGGGTGGAGGGACTGTTAGTGTAGACGGCACTTGGAAGAGGATGGTGGTTGTGGATTCAGGTTTATGGAGGAAGATGATGATGGGTTAAAATTTGTGGATGAGCAGAAGATGTAGATAGTGAGTTAAGAGTTTAGGAGGAAGAAGAAGATGGTGGCGGGATAGGATTTGGGATGAGGAAGAAGGAAGAAATGGTAGTTTTTGGAGTTAGGGTTTAGGGATGGAATACAGTAGAAGATGGTGGTGATTAAGGTTAAGGCTGGCTATTATCGTCATAATTTGTGAATTTTGACGGTAGGTAGCAAATTGATAGTAAGTAAGAAGTTTACGGTATAAATGTGAACAAGATAATAGTTCATAGTAGCAAAGTGAAGATAGGGGAAATTTGAGGGTATTTAAGTGTAAATAATCATTTTTGTATACAACAACAACAACAACAAAATCTTTACCCAGACATTTGGGGAGTAAGCATTTGTAATAAAGATGAATAAATTTAAAATTAATTATATATATATATATATATATATATATATATATATATATATATATATATATAAAATAAAAAAAAATTAAATAAAAATTAAATAAAGCCTTTTTATATTGAATATGAAAAAAATAAGATATGCAAGCAGAAAATACAATTATGTTAAAGCAACTTTTGATTGCGAAAGGTGATCCTTTAGATAACATAAATGATTACTCCTTTCCAAAACTCCATAGAGAGGTTACAGTCAACATAATTGAATTTTTCTGAATATAATACTGTAAATGATGGTTGCAGTCATATTAGCTTGATGTTGATGAACATGCACTCACACACATCTAAAACACATACACACTTAAAAAGGTCTGGTTGTCTACCTCTGCATGTGTGTGCATGTATGTGCATTATTATAAAGCATCGGTTGTCTACTTTGGGTCTATCTCAGGCCCTTTATCTACCAAAATATCCTTACAACTTAAATAGCATTGTTCATATATAACCTCCCACCGCTCCCCACCAATGGATTTTCCTCTATGTTGCACTAGTATGATCGCGGATACGGATACTTTATAAGGACAGTTCCAAATAGGTACATAACACAAATGCATGTAAGGACACGATCCAGATGCGGACACCATTTTTCCATGTCCATGCAACCTAAATTTTTTTATAGACCCTACTATATGTGAGAAACTGAGTCTATTTGGACATGTAAGGAAAAAGCTGTGTTATTCCAAGCTGCTTCTGAAATTGGTTCTGGAGAGAAGGAAAATTCATTTCGGTATTGCTCCACATATCCCATCATCCTCACCAACCATGTAAATTCTGTTTGAATTTTTGAACAAATCTTCGTTTTAAATCTGCAAAATAATAAACTTAATTAAATGTTACCGGCCTCCGGGGAAATCGCGCACGTAGCACTACCCTAAGAGATAGTCCGGGTTTATGTGCAGACGGTATCTGAACGTTCCTAGTGGTAAAATCTCCGCTCTACCGGAATCTCGTTGTCGCACACGACGCTGAGAGAATGACCCCGACTTAGCTCTGCCCAGAGCAACGATGAATAGCAGCAACAGTACGAAGGAGACGAGAAATTTAGAGAGATTCGAGACGAATATTTTCTGTGTGTTTTGAAGAAGGAGATGGGATCAGTATATATAGGCTGTTGGGTAATTACACCAACGGACAGAAATTAAAGAGGATTTAATTCAGGTGTTTAAGAAAACAATTATGTTAAACGTTGTAAAATATTTACAGCACATGGTTCATTGAACCTGGACGGATATCAAGATCCAACCGTTACAGAATTTAAAAGGAATAGTAACGGTCAGAAAAATTAATAGGAGCAAAAAGGATTTTTGGATCTCAGCCCGAACCCGAAGAAGGAATCGGATCGGCATTCGGCGCCCGCAGATGTGGGCACGTGCCCGCACCCGTTACACACGCCGAACCGAACCGAGCCGGGCGGGGCAGCGGCGACGGCGCGCACGTGTGGCCCATGGAGCTCCCACACACAACTTTTAATGAAGCAATAGAGGGAGTAGTAATATATGCACACTTATTTCATTTGTCCAGCCGATGTGGGACTAAAAACGTTGGGTTGAACTTTTGCTCATATCTGAGCTTTAGCTAACAATCCCCCCCCCCCCAAAAAGCTCAAGTTCCAAGGTAATAGAAGACAGAAAGATAAAAGAAGAGTAAGAGAATTTCTGGACAGTTGTATACTATGCATAAATGAGATGGATTACATCCTTGAATCTCATGTAGTGACTATTCTCTTTGTCTGAAGAAGAGCTTGATGGACTACGCCTTGAATCAGTCTTCTTGAACCAGACTCAGAAAATAGCACACATAGTACGCTAGAGGTACTTGGGTCTATCGGGTGGCGTGTTTGGTTGGCCATGCGCACTTTTACACATTCATGAGAGTTGTCTAGGATCGCCCTGTCCTATAGTCGCGGCCTTCACGACTTCTCATATAGGTAAGTTCTTAAGGGTTGGTGATAGGAATCAACCCTGCATATCATGCTTGGACTTATTAAGAGTTTAAACTCAACCTATCCATATCACAAAAGGAACACTGTCACCATAGGGATGGGATATGAATGTACACATGTACAGCCTCCTGGGCTTTTATTTTAAAGAGAATTTAATCTCAGGTCAGTGTTCCATAATAGTCACCTAGTCCAGCTTGTTTCTACCCATTGAACCGGCTTTTGGGGATCTCCAGTCAGACTCGGTTGGGTTGCCACTGCTGGTGACTATACTATGGGCTTAACCCCATCCCCCTCGATGATTCTAGGATCAATGTCCTAGACAGACCCTTCGTCAAGTGGTCTGCAAGGTTCTTTTCTGACTTTATATAGTCAAGAACCACATATTTGCCCAATAGGCTCTTTATTGACTTGAAACGCAGTTGCAGGTGCCTGTTCATCTTAGCATTCACAGAATCATGCTTTAGTAGTTCTATAACAGATTTATTATCACAGTTTATAGAAATTGCAAGAACAGGATGAACAGAAATAGGTATATGCATAATAAGATTTCTAAGCCATTCGGCCTCTGTACATGTAGTATCCAAAGCTATCATTTCAGAGTCCATTGTACTTCTGGCTATGATAGTTTCTTTACATGATCCCCAGGAGATTGCAGCTCCTGCTAGGGTAAAAATATATCCAGTAGTGGATTTCACATCATGTGAATCAGTTACCCAATTTGCATCGGAGTAACCTTCTATGATAACAGGGTGTCTAGTATAATGAAGTTTATAATCTAGAGTACCCTTAAGATATCTAAATACTCTGTCCAATGCAGTCCAATGCGACTGATTTGGGTTACTAGTATATCTACTTAGTCTCCCAATAGCAAATGCAATATCAGGTCTGGTCCTATTTATTATGTACATAAGGGACCCTATCATCTGTGAATATCTATGTTGTTCTATAGGAGATCCTTCATTCTTCTTGAGAACAACATTACTATCATATGGAGTAAGGGCAGATTTTTGTCAAAATACCCAAACTTTCTTAGCATTTTCTCAATTGAATGTGCTAAAGATAGAGTATATCCCTCATTGCATTTGGACACTTGCATTCCTAGGATCAGGTTTGCCTCACCTAGGTCTTTCATATCAAACTGGTTAGATAAATAATTCTTAGTATTATTTATCAATTCCAGTGAAGATCCTAAAATAAGGATATCATCAACATACAAGCATAAGATAATACAACTTTCATTTGTATTTTTAGAATACAAACACTTGTCATATTCATTTGACACAAAACCAAATTATATAATGATTTTATCAAATTTGTTGTGCCATTGCTTGGGAGCTTGCTTTAGGCCATAAAGAGATTTTACTAATCTGCAAACCTTCTTTTCTTGACCTTTAGCAATAAAAGCTTCAGGTTGCTCCATATATATCTCTTCTTCGAAATCTCCATTTAGAAATGCTGTCTTTACATCCATTTGATGGATCAGCATATCATGAATGGATGCTAAAGCTAGAAGGGTTCTAATAGAAGATATTCTAGCTACAGGAGAGTAGGTATCAAAATAATCTAATCCTTTCTTCTGGGTAAATCCTTTGGCCACTAATCTAGCCTTATATTTTCTATGGTACCATCGGCTCTAAGTTTCTTCTTAAAGATCCACTTACAACCTATTAGTTTGCTGCCTAAAGGAAGGTCTGCTAAAAACCAAGTATTGTTCTCCATGATGGAGTTGTACTCATTGTTAATAGCTTCTTTCCAGAAAGGGGCATCAGGAGAGGATATGGCTTCTTCATAAGTTGAGGGATCACCTTCTATCAAAAATGTGAAGAATCCTTCTCCTAAATTATTTTCAATCCTCTCTCTTTTACTCCTTCTAGGTTCTATGACTTGTTCAGATTGAGAATTAGGCATTTGGTCATGAGAACTAGTAGACAGAGTAAGAGAAAGGTTAGAGGAAGATGAAGGGTTTCTATCCTTGAAGGGAAAAATATTCTCAAAGTAAACTGCATCTCTAGCTTCAATGATTGTGTTATTAGAGATTTCATTTACTTCAGAATGGGTTACAAGAAATCTATTGGCATTACTATCTAGGGCATATCCTATGAATACAGCATCTACAGTCTTAGGTCCTATCTTTCTCTTTTTGGGTTCAGGAATTCCTACTTTAGCTAGACATCCCCAAACTTTGAGGTAATTAATCCTAGGGGTTCGACCTTTCCATAACTCATATGGGGTCTTATCATTAGTCTTACTGGGTATCCTATTAAGAATATAACAGGCTGACAATAAGGCTTCTCCCCAAAGATTATCAGGGGCACCTGAGCTGAGAAGCATGGCATTGACCATATCTAAAAGAGTGCGATTCTTTCTTTCAGCAACTCCATTGGATTGTGGTGAATAAGGAGCAGTTACCTCATGAATAATTTCGTGCTCTTCACAGAAGTTAGTCATTTCATTTGAGGTATACTCTCCACCACGATCTGATCTAAGGATCTTAATCTTCCTATCCAACTGGTTCTCAGCTTCAGATTTATAGACCTTGAATCTGTCTAGAACTTCATCTTTGGTCTTAAGGAGGTAGGTATAACAATACTTTGAATGATCATCTATAAAAGTAATAAAGTATTTCCTACCACCTCGGGTCAAAACCCTATTGGAATCACAAACATCACTATGGATAAGTTCTAGGAGTTCAGAATCCCTATAGACAGATTTGAAAGGCAATCTAGTGTGTTTGGCTTGAACACAAATCTCACATTTGTGTTCATCATCTATAGGAGTCTTAGGAATAAGATCTAAGTTCATCATCCTTTTGATAGATCCTCAGTTCAGATGACCTAGTCTACCATGCCAAACATTTGATGATTCAACATTTGCAACAAAAGAAGGATTAGAACTTTTATTTATAGTACTTAAAATAAAGAGTCCATCTTTCACAAATCCCTTCCCCACAAACAAATCATTCTTAGAGAAAACTACTTTATTGGCCTCCATTAGAATTTTGTATCCTGAGGCTACAAGGAGAGATCCACTAACAAGATTTCTCCTGACAGACGGCACATGAAGCACATCATGGAGAGGTAGAATTTTTTCTGATGTCATCTTCCGATCTATTCTTCCTCTTCCCACAACTTGTGCCGTTGAGCCATCTCCTAGGGTCACGTCTCCTCCACCTGATTCCTGATAGGTTAAAAAACAGGAGCGATCAAATGAAACGTGAACATTAGCTCCAGAATCCAACCATCAATCATCAGAATGGAAAGACAGGTTTACTACAGGTTGAAAGCTTACAGACCTGAAGGAGATGGAACATTCAGAATCATGTTAGCCTCTGGCTTACCTTTTCCCTTGAAGGAGTTCTGGATAGGTTCTTTCTTCCTTTGGAAGTAATTGATGGCTGTATGGTTGGTTCTACTACACACAAAACAAAATCTTCTTTGATCCTGAGTCTGACCAAAGTTTCTAGGTTTTTGGGGTTGAGGGCTTTGGAGGTGATGGTTTTGGTTTTGGTGATTTTGGTGAGGAGGTTGAAAACTCTGCTTCTTTTTGAAGGAGTTTTTCTTGGATTTGAGATGGTTGTTTGACTTAGGTTTTGCATGGCTTTCTACAAGGTTTACCTTAGCTGTGGCATTTGACCTAGCTTTGGTCTTGGACCTATATTTCTCTTCTGTTCTAATTCTCTGTAGAGCTTGAGAGTATGTAATAGATCCTTGTAGATGTAGAAGGTCCTTTGCCACTTTAGACCAGGAAGGAGGGAGTTTATCTATCAAGCATCCTATTTTGTGCTCAGTAGAAAAGATGGTTCCCTTGGCTTGAATCTGCCTAAGGTGTTCTTGGAACTCATGGATTTGGTCATTGATAGGTTTGTTATCTACCATGACATATTGGTTGAATGTGGTGGAATTGAATCTATCAATTCCAGCATCATCACAACCATACTCATCTTCCAAAGCATCCCAGAGTTCTTTAGCGCTTTTATACTCAAAAAATGTCGTAGAGTGACTCCGACATAGCGCTTAAGATTCTGTGGAAGCAGTGGTAGTCAATTTCCTTAGGGGTCTTAGGCTTGGTAGAAGAGGAGGACTTGGAAACCCCTATGTCAGACTCAGTCTCATCAGAATCATTTGAGATGGGTGTAGACCCATCAATGGCTGAAATCAAACCTAAAGTGGTAAGCCAAAATTTTATCTGGCTCTGCCACCTCTTGAAGTAGGTGCCATTGAATTTTGCAGGCTTTGCAGAAAAAGTCTCTCCGTTGGAAGTCATGTTTTCTGAAGTCTGTAAAATTATATTGACTCAATAAGATGGCTTTAAACTAAAATTAACAATTAAACTAATTTTAGCAATAAACCTTTAAATTTTTAGTTTTTCAAGTTTTGATAAGGTTGGGTTAGCTGTAGGGGCCGGATCCCAGCAAGCGGAGGTTCACTAGGAACTCTTAAGTACCGGTCGCTTAGACGTTATTTTGCCTTGTTGACAGAAGGGCCCTTTCGACTTGTTCCCAAACAAATCTTAACTTTATAACTTTTAAAAATAAAGGAATTTTTACTAAATTAATTAATTGTTTGATTTAGCCTAAATTAAAATATTGAGTAAAAGTGAAAACTAGTATTGACAAAAATAATAATAACACAATTGTATTTGTCTAAGATGTCAATTTAACAAATAATGACAATTAACGAATATTAATTGATATGTGAAATATAATTGATATGTCAAATAATAACAATGAACAAATATTAATCATGTAACAAATAATACTAAATGAGAGAGAAAAATTTGTTTACCAAATAGCAAGTGGATTTAAGCAATAGAGACTTTGTTAACATAAACTTTTGGATTAATAGGTATGAAATGTTTAGACAAGTAGCAAATGTTTAGACAAGAGATGTAAACAGAGGCAATGTTTAGAAAACTATTGTTTTCAAAGCAATTGTATAGCAAATGTTTAAACAGAACAAAAAGATGTAAACAAGTAGCAAATGTTTAACAAAAGCTTTTCTTTTTGTTTTCAAAGCTTTTTGATTTTTATCCGAATGAACAGTAACAAGTAGCAGATGTGAACTTGTAGCAAATGTTAAACAAAAGCTTTTCCTTTTTGTTTTCAAAGCTTTTTGATATTATCCGAATGAACAGTAACAAGTAGCAGATGTAAACAAGTAGCAAATGTTAAACAGCAACAAACTTTTTTGATTTTATCCGAATGAATAGTAAAAACCAGGAAGACAAATAATTAATTTGTAAAATTGAACAATCTCTTAGATTGTTGGAATTTTTGAACAAATCTTCGTTTTAAATCTGCAAAATAATAAACTTAATTAAATGTTACCGGCCTCCGGGGAAGTCGCGCACGTAGCACTGCCCTAAGAGATAGTCCGGGTCTATGTGCAGACGGTATCTGAACGCTCCTAGTGGTAAAATTTTCGCTCTACCGAAATCTCGTTGTCGCACACGACGCTGAGAGAATGACCCCGACTTAGCTCTGTCCAGAGCAACGATGAATAGCAGCAACAGTACGAAGGAGACGAGAAATTTAGAGAGATTCGAGACGAATATTTTCTGTGTTTTTTGAAGAAGGAGATGGGATCAGTATATATAGGCTGTTGGGTAATTTCACCAACGGACAGAAATTAAAGAAAATTTAATTCGGGTGTTTAAGAAAACAATTATGTTAAACGATGTAAAACGTTTACAGCACATGGTTCATTGAACCTGGACGGATATCAAGATCCAACCGTTACAGAATTTAAAAGGAATAGTAACGGTCAGAAAAATTAATAGGAGCAAAAAGGATTTTTGGATCTCAGCCCAAACCCGAAGAAGGAATCGGATCGGCATTCGGCGCCCGCAGATGTGGGCACGTGCCCGCACCCGTTACGCGCGCCGAACCGAACCGAGCCGGGCCGGGCGGCGGCGGCGGCGCGCGCGTGTGGCCCATGGAGCTCCCACACACAACTTTTAATGAAGCAATAGAGGGAGTAGTAATATATGCACACTTATTCCATTTGTCCAGCCGATGTGGGACTAAAAACGTTGGGTTGAGCTTTTGCTCATATCTGAGCTTTAGCTAACAAATTCTGGAACCTATCAATTAGGCAAGAACTCACTCATACAAAGTGTAATCAACATTGTAATAGATATGGTTCCCTCTCCTTTTGCCTTCTGAAAAAGTGCACCTCCAAAGTTTTCATCACCAAATCACATTGCTTCTTTTCCACTAACTACCAAATTAGCATGAGCCACTCAAATATCATAGTACACCAGTTCAGCAAGATCCCTTTGTACCAAGTGTACCTTTAGCGGTCTACCAACTGATACGTAGCATTTTCTTGTCCCACATCTTCAACAAATTCAACAATCAACATAAACCCGAGGAACATAATCTTCCTCCATTTAAATCTGAATTCAATTCCAATGAGATCTATGAACTCCAAAGTTCAACCATGTGAAGAATTATAACGACCAACATAAACAAGATCGACACAATTTTACTCGCTTCATATCTTCCTTCTTACAATATTTACCATCTTCCCAATGATTCCCAACATAAATCATTTTCAATAAGATAACCATCAAATAGAGCCAGGTTCATAATTTCCAGCACCAGGAAAACTAGTATAGTTTTTTTGTGAAAATTCCTGCAATTCCTATCCCACTTGTTTGGTGCTTTGTTTGGAGCAAAATAGCTGAGATTTTTTAAGACCAATCCTCTTCCATAGAGGAATTGTCAAAGATATTGATTACCTTTCTTTGTTTTGGGCTGCCAACCTTGCTAGAAAGAAGGCTAAGAGGTCATCAGAAAACTCGGTTGGGTGCTCACTAGCCAATCCATTGGAGAATGATGGTTAATGCTCCCATTTTTCTTATTCACAAGGTGATGTTGCTCTTGTTATTCCCCTTTGGGTTTCTTTTCATTTGACGTATCTCTAGGTGCTGATTTCAGATTTTGATGCCTTCTTTTTGTTGACAAATTTTGGACCTGATGTGTTCATCAAGGGCATTTTGTGGTAGTCTTTCTGACCTCATCCTCATTCTCAAAAGACTTAATTAATTATATCAGGTCATCAACAGAGTCAATCCACAATGTACATGGCAAACGCACATAATTCAATTAAATGATTGTTGTTTAAGAATTCATTCAGTGAGCACTCTGGTGCGTAGTTAGCCCTTCATAAAGTTCTAGCACATTTAAATTTGAGGTCGTAAGTGATCTGTCCATGATAATCCGTTGTTGACCAGCATTAATAAAAATTATAAAATGCACATTGTTGCTTGTCTGAGTTGTCTCTAACCTACATATTGAAATTTTAAGGTTCATATATTACTAGTGCTCACAATCAGTAGAGTCACATAACCTTCCATGTGTTATACACACATAGAAACATGCAGAAACTTCAATCTGTTCAAATGATTTGAGTTTAAAGGATTTTCATGGCGTCTTGAACTTGAAAGGAGGCTTTAAAGTATAGATCTAATAGTTATTGATAAGTGCTTAATTAACATACAGTATTTTAATCAACTTTCTTTCATTCCACTTGTAGGGCCATTTAATGTCTTTTTTCTGTTTCAATAGCTATTATAGTTTTTGCTGTACGAACCATGACATCTCGAAGATTTAGGGTGTACCATAAGTAAAATTGGCCACGCATGCATATAAAAGGTTGTAAAATATTCTTCCAGATTTACGTATTAGAAAAGAATTATCCTCAAGAAACTTTTGTGCATCTGTTGCATGATTTCAACTTTTTGTTTCTTTTCACACCCATATATTGCACAAGCCGCATACAGTTTTCCAATTGAAATTATTTACTTACTAATTATTTTATTTTGTGTTCAAATAAAGATGAGAAACAACACATGCCTTCCCACATGCCCCCTCCCCAACCCCAAATAGACACTAAAGAAAAAAACATGTATAACATTTAACCAAACATCATTGGCAGGTAATACTTAAAAATAGACCCATCATGGCATGTGATGTTGACAAAGAACAGTCCTAATATTAAATGTCCACGTCATAGAGAAATAATATTATTTTCTAGGTTAAAAAATAGTCAAGTAAAGTTCTATGTTGAAGAGAACTAAAAGTGGTTGATTACAAACATTTCTATTTCATACAGTAAATGAAGAAGCAATAAAGCTGTCCCCTTGCTAATGCCAAAACTTTATTACTTACCCCTCCTTGTCCACCCCTTGCTACAAGAATTTCATCACCTGGATGTGCCAAATCTGCAAGAAAAGTTCCTCTCTTGCGTTTGACGACTGTACCTGTCATGATTGAAAATGTAGAGATTATTGAAGACCAATGGTTCAAATTTTTTGTTGAGCTGAAAATATTGAGGAAAAGAATTAGTCTCTACAGTTGTCATAAGGTCGCATGTGGCATCATGGTAGAGCTTTTTCACATGCACTTGGTAGCTCAAGGTGCTATTTGAAACAATAATAGTACTCTTAATGATGGAAAGTAGCATGACGATGGACTCAATTGGAGAGAATAATGGTATCTAGTGAAGTTGTAGCTTCCATACCGGTTATAAGGAACTTTTTTAAAAGGGATGTTTAGAATTTGGGTCTCGAATAAGTTAGGATATTTGTGTTTAGGTCTCCATAATACACATAATTAGTGTTTGGGTCTCCAATAAGTTAGAACATTTGTGTTTCAGTCCCCATAATAGATATAATTAACGTTTGGGTTTGGACTAACGGTTGACTGTTAAAACCCAACTAAAAATGAAAAAAATGAAGAAAAAACTAAATAGAAAAATAAAAATAGAAAAATAAAAAATAAATATAAATCGAGAAAATGAAAAAAAAAACCATTAAACATTAAAACAACAAAAAAGTGAAAAACGAGGAAAAAAAATGACGAAATAAAACAAAAAACAAAAAAAGGATTAAAAAAAAACTAAAAATATTGAAAAAAATGAAAAAAAAAAATCTAAATACAAAAAGGATAAATCAAGGAAAAAAATAACAAGAAAAATTTTTTGCCCAAGCAAAAAAAAAAAAATCCACTTATTCTTAAAATATATGATTCTCATGTTTTGTAGGTAAATTATTTATCAGAGTATTCGTAATTTTTTGAAAATATTTTTTTTTAACCTAAACAAAACATGGTAATAGATTTCTCCTAATAAATTTGTCCGGAATATTTAGACTTTAGGTCTTGGGGCAAATTTATTTCCGAAAATTTCGAATAAAGAAAATTTATTCCCACAATAAATTTATTCCCGTCGTTTTTTTTTTCTCTTTTTTGTTTTTTTGATTTTGTATTCTTCTTTTCTCTTTTTCTCTTTTTTGTTTTGTTTTTTTTTTTCATTTTTAGTTGGGTTTTGACAGTCAACCGTTAGTCCAAGATCCAAACACTTATAATTATGTCTATTATGGAGACCCAAACACAAATATCCTAACTTATTAGAGATCCAAACACTAATTATGTCTATTATGGAGATCCAAACACAAATATTCTAACTTATTGAAGACCCAAACGCTAATTATGTTTATTATGGAGTACCAAATACACATATTCTAAGTTATTCGAGACCCAAAGTTTAAATATCCCTTTTTAAAACAAAGGAAAATTAATATTAATCAACAAAAAAGGAAAATCTTGATTTTCCACTTGTTTGAACTGCTGATAAGTTCAGAAAAAAATGAAAGCTAAATACTATTATGCATTTTGCACTGTGGAACAATGTTATGTTTCCTCCCTGCTGCTATTGGCCAAACAATAAAAATACTACTCATTAGGATGAAATTACGTTGTAAGAAGGGTTTTAAATCGAACAACAAATGAGTGTTAGAAATCTCATTCTGGTCTACTCTCTAAGCTTACTTCAATATGAATGGGATTTTCTTACAATGGTTCATTTCTCTAGCCCCAAATTGTATTGTTAGAGAAGGCGCAGGAGGTGGCAGCAGAGAATGATTCTATGAGATGCAAAAGAAGAGGAAGAGTTACGGGCAGGAGAGTAATGGCAGAGGATAAGGTGGCGCAGGTAGCTAGTAAGGAGAACAAGGAGGGTGCACCTTAGAAGAGGGCAGGTGGTGCCTTAGGAGGAGGCAATAATCAAGGGAGGTTACTAGTTTGAGGGTAATGAGCACCAAGAAATGGAAGGGGATTAAGAAACACAAGGCGAAAGGGAAGGGAAATAATTGGGGTTGTATAGTATGCTTGTGTTGGGGTTAAAACAAGAAACCCAATTCTAATCAACAACCATCCACTGACACCCATATCTAACAGCATTGGCTCAAAAGCATGAAACCTGAAATCTGAAGGCACAAGAATCCTAGCAGGATTTTCCAACCCCATAACCCTCTAAACAATAGGAACAATTGTCAATGTTTGATGACTTGTCCATCCACGTATCTTGACACTTATTCAGAATCTTACAAATATGTCCAGTTGATCTACTAAGTAAGGGGAATGGTGGGGAAGGTGTCAAGTATTGCATTATACTTCTCCTGCAAACAACAGATATACTGCACAAATGGAATATCCAAAACAATGGTTGTGATCTATATATCTAACCTAACCCAAAAAAGTAAAGAGTAAATATTTCTAGTTCTTCTCTTTGCATCATATACTCATATAGGCACCAAATAAACTTTTCATAAACATTGAAGAATTCCTTTTGATTGTCATTTCATAAACAAGGAAGAGAAATGACACAAGGAAGAAATGAACAAGACAAATCAATGCAGGATACCTAAAAGTTCATGTTCTTAACACTTGAAATAAATGTATTGACAGCAACATAGATGCGTCAAAAGAAGGCATAGAATATATAATGTCAGTGCAGTTAAATTGTAAAGCAATAAAAAAAAAATAGTCAGCAGACCAAAACAAGAGAAGCTCTCATCCCTCCTAGTGTTGTTAATAGAAATTGAATCGTGATGACTTATCAAGAGTGAAGCTGCAATGCTAAAGCACCACATGAACCCTGAAATCTGAAAAGGCAAGAAACCTAAGAAGGATTTTCCCTAGACTGTTACTATTTAATAATAGGAGTATCAGTACACGTTCGGCATATATCCTAGCTTTGATCCTTGGCAGTCTTCTTATACAAATTGAAACGTGATGACTCATCAAAAGACTGAAGGTGCAATGCTTAAGGGTCTGCTTGGTAACGGTGTTTTCACCGGTTTTGGGGTGTTTTGAACCGACCGTTTATGAAAACCCTTGCTTGTTAATTTTTTTGAGGCACCGGCTTTGGTCGGCTCAAAAACCCCCTAAAACCGGTGTAATGTATTTTTGGGTGGCTTTATAAACACCCCAAATCGGTGGGTTTTGAGCGGCTCTATTTTTTTATTTTATTTTTATCCTCACAAAAATATATATAATTATAACTACTGATACCCTTCCCTATTTAATTTATTCGTGTAAAAAACTTTTAGAACCGCTCGTTAGTGCATTATCAAGCATGGATTGGACTGGGTTAAAAGCCGCTACTTAAAAGCCATCCAAAATCGGACCCCTCATAACCGGTACTCTAAAAACACCTCATAACCGCTACCCCTACAATTGCCAAGCAGACCCTAAGGGAAATCATAGTGTTTCTATTCACTAAGTTCTTCAATGTACAGATTATTGAGATCAACTACATACTTCCTTACAATCAAAACAGAAAGTTGACAAAACTTTTTAAATATTACGAAAACTTGAACCATAAAAAAGCTAAAACTATAGATTGATTTACAAACCTACAGGCACAGGTATTCGTAATGGTGCTCCAGCAAACCCGTCGTGCAATTGTGAACTCAATGTGCCCATGGCATCAACATTGCCTCCTCGCTTTGCACTAAACCGGCCCTTTTTGTGGAATTCCAGAAGAGATTCTTTGCTCTCGTCTGCATAAATAACTACATCACCCCCATGTCCACCAATTGGTAGGATTAGTGAGCCGTCTGAATCCCTTTTATATGAACCCTTTCTCCTAGTCTTCTCCTGGTCATGTTTTCCTCGGGCCTTCGAAGTATTTGTAGTGGTGCTAGGCATGCTGAGGACTGCACCATGGCCTCCATCTCCAGAACGTACAGTAATGACAACCTGATCAAAATATTTGTGTGGTTCCCTTATCAGAGCTTCAGGGTTAGTAGAAGGAGATTCTTTGACCTTCATAGCTCTGCAGGGGTTCACATGGTAATGAATACGTGTAGGACTATATGACCATTTCCTACCCCTGCAAAAACAACAACCACAACAATCAGCACATTATAACACGCTTCAAAGTTACATTAAGGATGCAAGATGACGAACATCGTTACATGGAAACAGCTAGAAGATAATAAGAGCCAGTGTACGGGACAAGTTCTTAAGGAGCGATACTGAATTTGCACTAAATGATTACTTCAAAGCAAAAGAGCGAGATGAGCTTCATTCATTTAGTTACTTTTGTAAGACGCTCGAAGCCCTTGAGAACAATACCGCCAGGCTGTAAACTAAAAGGATTTCCATGTGTCTATTATTTTACAATTGTTAATCTACTGTATGTTAGAAGGCTGGCCTTCCTAGATCGGGATATAAAGAAACAAAAGTCAATCAATAATTATAACAGAACAAGACATTTAGATCTCTCTTTCCTGCAAACTAGAGACAGTAACGTTTCAAAAAGTCATCTAACCACTCCCAATTTATTTCGCACCAATTATGTCCCAAGTCAGGAGGAAGTCCAGAGAAAACAAATCCTTTTTTTTTCCTCAACATTGCACATTATTTTTGTCGGAGATTCCCGGGAAAGCAAAAGTAAAACAAAGGATACATGTTTTTGCATGTTGGCTACTACAAGGTGATGTTTGGAAGCGTACATGTCCACACATCAATCCATCCACAATCAGTAATGTCAATGAACAGACTGGGAACATTCTACATGTTGGCTACTACAAGGTGATGTTTGGAAGCGTACATGTCCACACATCAATCCATCCACAATCAGTAATGTCAATGAACAGACTGGGAACATTCTATCTGCAGTCATCTTCGCACTCTGGAGTGTAATATAAAAACCTTATCATTGACACAAGACGATTATGGTAAACAAAAGTATAAGATTATTAGCCTCAACTACAACATATTAGTCTAGCTCCTGTTGTACCTGCTTCTAATACTCCCAAACATTTTGTCATCAGACATAATTGACAATAACATCAAATCAAAGTTAATGGTAAAAGGAGACTTATATATGGTTTCTCCGATTCTACTCTTCTAAAATCCTCTCTCTCTCTCTCTCTCTCTCTCTCTCTCTCTCTCTCTCTCTCTATATATATATATATATATATATATATATATATATATATATATATATATATATACGTGAAACCTTTGAAGGTAGGAAACAAGATGAGGGCGTCCTTCCCGGAAGAGGAGATCAAACTGGCAGGAGCTGGTCGAACACGGTGGTGCTGTACGTCACGGGGAACAGGCCATTCTACGGCCAAATAAGGGGGTACGCGAATAGAGTTTGGCGGCCGAAGGGGTCTATGAACTTTTACGCACGAGAGGATGGATTCTATTTTGTGAAATTCGGTCTCCGCGAGGATGTTGAACGTGTCCTGCATGGAGACCCCTGGACTTTTGATGGTAGACTCATTATGATCAAGGAGTGGACCGCGACGTCCAGATGCGAGAAGGAGGCTTTGCACACCATTCCCATTTGGATCCGATTTCCCAAATTTTCGGTGAACTATTGGAGCGTACAACTACTGATGCGCCTTGCTAGCCTTATAGGGGTGCCTATTAAAGCTGATGAAGCTACCACGAAGAAGGAGAGGGTTATGTTCGCGAGAGTGTTTGTAGAAATTACAGCGGGCCACGAACTACCCAAAGCTCTTGAATATGAACTTCCATCTGGAGAAGTGCGTACCCCGGCTGTGGAATATGGATGGGTGCCGTCTAGTTCCAAGAAGTGTGTATGCTTCGGCCACGTGTCGAGGGAATGCAATATCATACCCCCACCTGCTGCCAGCGGGTTAGAGAACATGAATACAACCTCGACCCAACATCAAGTGGGGGCTGGGACAGAAAAGATAGCACGCGTCAACAGCAGCGACATGAACCTACAAGAGGGCGACAACATCACCGAAGCGGTCAATATGGAGGAAATTCGTCATGAGGAGGAAGCAAGGGGAGATGGGGTGGCGCTGGTCCTCTCAGGTCCGAGTAGGACGGTGGCGCCTATTGGCACTCCCAATCTGACGCGGGATGGACGGGGATTAGATGTCATCCATGGACAAATGGTGTTCGGGGCGCAAAGGCATGGGGACTCCAGGCAACAGGTGCCTACGAACAGTAGGATGCACTCGGAGCGGCAAGCGACCACAGAGGTTCAAAACAGTCGGAAGCGGCACGCGAGTAGTACCAATGCGGATAGATATCATGCAGTGCATCATCCTCAGCCATTGTTAATAGAGGGCGCGCTGACAAAGGACAATCCAAATTGGGATGAGGTGCTTCGAAGAGCTGAACAACAAGGACAGGACTATACGATGGAGATGGAGAAGACGCAGCAAGAGCCGATGAACCGCCATGTTCATAGCTCCAGCAGTCCAGGGGGCACTACCAACTTCTGAATAATGTCGATCATCAGTTGGAACGTCAGGGGGGCGTGTTCACTGGGGAGATGAGGGAGATATGTGACGTTTTGCGAAGAGAAGACTGCACTATAAGTGCTCTACTTGAAACAAAAATAAAGACGGAGACCATGCTTCAGCGGAGGACTCCTACTCACTGGACGCAAGTTAACAACTTGAGCCTTTGTGCCATGGCTCGGATCTGGATTAGATGGGATTGCAATATCTGGAGCGGTCTAATCATATACAGGACTGATAACATGATTGCCATCCTATTTACGAATGCTGGAGGGTTCCAATTCATCCTTGCTACTGTTTATGGCCACAATGATAGACGACAAAGAGAGAGACTCTGGCTAGAGATCACCGCTATTAGCACGACGACGGAGAACACTTACAAACTATAGTTGCTTGTTGTGGGAGATTTTAATGCTCTCTTGCACCAAAGTGAGAAAGTTGGAGGTCGAGCCATCCCGGAGCATATTTTGCGCGATTTCCAGACTTGCCTCACCATGTTGGGCCTCAAATGCTTGGAACGGACTAGACATATTTGGTCATGGACAAACAAAGCTATGGCTAGTAGGGTCGCGTGCCAACTGGACAGAGCCCTTGGGAATTTTGGATGGTTCGACAAATTCCCGTTTGTGGTGGCAGAAGGGCTTGCAGTAGGTACTAGCGACCACTCCCCTTTAAAGGTCAGTCTGGCGAGCGGTAGGACCAGGAAGCGCTTCCCTTTCAGGTTTAACAATCAATGGCCCTTGCAAGAAGGATACAGAGAGGTGGTCGGCTTGGGACTCCAGATGAAGGTGGACGGCAATTGTCAATACCAACCTGCCACCCGCCTGAAGAAGATCAAAGCTTCTCTCAAAGAATGGTGCCGAACCCAGCTGGTAGAGTCGCTCGCCGCACAGGAAGTGGCCTTGCAGGCGGTCCAGCATCAGTTACAAGACGATCCTCTCAATCACGAGGTGGCGTGTGAAGAAAGACGGCTCGTTCAGAAGGTGGGCCGAATTCGGATGATGGAGGAGATACACTTGGCTCAAAGGGCCAAATGTAGCCGGCTTCAAGAAGGCGATCGGTGCACGAAGTTTTTCCATGAAGTTGTCCGCACTCAACAACATCGGAATCACATCAGTCAACTTATTTACGCTAACGGGAAGGTGTGTGAAGCCCAACAAGACATACAGCAGAAGGCGGTCAGGTATTATAGTCATCTATATAATCAAGATTACTACCTCCATATTTTTCCAAACTTGGTCTGCAAGAAGTTGGTTACAGATCTGGGCAAGCAAAAGCTCCAGGCACCTGTGAGCATGGAGGAGGTGGAAGATGTCGTGCTGAAGGCCGATCGAAATAAGACTCCCGGGCCTGATGGATTTGGTGGCAAGTTCTATAAAGAGCACTGGCCTGAGTTGCGAGATTTAGTAGTGGAAATTGTTCAGGACTTTCTTGCTAATGGGAGGCTACTAAAGGAGTTAAAACCACACTTTTCTGACCCTTATTCCGAAGAAAGAAGGCGCCACTTCGCTTGCGGAGTTCAGACCCATTGCCTGCTGTAACTTCATTTATAAAGTCATAACTCATCTCATGTGTCGCAGAATGGAGACGATTATGTAGGGTTTGATCTCACTAAATCAAGTGGCTTTCGTCAAAGGCAGAAACATTGCTAAGAACAATCTTCTTGCTAATGAAATGGTCCAGGACTTTAATAAAGCTGGGGGGCCGAAAGCTTGTATGAAGTTAGACTTGAGGAGGGCGTATGATACGGTCAACAGGGAGTTCGTGTGCCACATAATGCTGGAGATGGGTTTTGCTAAAAGGTGGGTCGATCGGATTAGAGAATGTATCACCTCTCCTACATTATGTGCTTGTGCAGGGTCAGCCTCATGGTTTCATCCGAAGCAACAGAGGACTACGCCAGGGAGACCCGTTGTCGCCGTACCTGTTCACTCGTTATGGAATATTTTTCTTGCCGAATGGATGTGGCAGTTCACTCGAAAGCGATCAAGCCTCTGTACCCGAAAGTCCTTCCCCATGTGTCCCACTTGATCTATGCTGATGATCTCCTCGTCTTCATGGCTCCTTCGCCTAGTGGTTTGGAGTCACTTTCGAAGATACTGGAAGACTTTGGTAAATGGACGGGGCTCCATTTAACAAAGACAAGAGCACGGTATATTTTAGTGCCCAGTGCCCAGAAAAGGAGGAAAAGGCTGCGAGCTTCGGAATTTCAAAAGGAGATCTACCGGTGAGGTATCTGGGGCTTCCGCTAGCCATCAACTACGCGCGTGATATGGAATGCCGCAACCTAGTGGAATACACACAAAGGAGAATAGAGGGGTGGCAGGCTCAGTGTCTTTCGTTTGGAGGCAAGATCGAACTTGTTCGATCAGTGATTAATGCCATTGCACTATTTTGGTTGCAGGCGATTCTGATTCCCAATGCCACTATTCTTAAGATTGAAAGGTTATGCGCAGATTTTGTCTGGCGAGGAGGAACGCATGGGATATCCTAGGACACTCTCTGTCGTCTGCGGGCAGAGGGAGGGGTGGGTATCTGCTCGTTGATGATTCAGAGGAAGGTTGCCGCAATGAAGATCACCTGGAATTGCTTACAGGGAGAATCCCTCTGGGCACAATGGATGCGAGGCAGGTACCTGAGAGATGAAGCTTCTGGACCGCCAGGTATAACAATAATTTATCCGTCACATTCAAGACCATTTTGAAGCATCGTCGAGTAGTTCAACGACATATATGTAGAACTATTGCTAATGGGGCTACTACGGACTTATGGGATGATCCTTGGATTGAGCATCAAAGCTTGACTTCCATGCTACGGGGACACGGCATCTTGCTCGCGAACAGGGGTGAACGCGTTAGCGCCATCGACGGGTGGCATCCGAAGCGCCACTTGTATGCCAGCAAGTGCGCGGCTGTGATAAGGCGGGTATGCATCGACACTACATTGGCCGACGACCGATGGGCATGGGAGGGCACACCGGACGGTGGGTTCTCCTTCTCGGCAGCATACGAGGGAGCTCGTCCTCGGCAGGATCACATGGAGTTTGCAGACATCATATGGTGCAAAGGTATAGCGGTCAAACTACAAATGTGTCTGAACAAATTGGCACTTGGTCGCTTGCTTACCAAAGATAGACTTTCACGGTTCGGCGTAAGAGTTGAGAACATGAATTGTGTTCTCTGCTGCCAACATCCAGAAACGTCGTCGCATCTATTCTTCGAATGCCCATACACAGGTTGGATATGGAGAGAGTGTAGAAGCATGGAATTTCACAACCAGAAAGTCCATGCGCCAGACACTACATGTGCCAGAACTCAGACAAAACACTTCACAGCAAAGTCAATAAGTATAGACATTCGAAGAAGGACTTTTTATTTATATACAAAAGTCTATTACATGTTTAGAAAAGGTTGTACAAAGGAGAATTTCTACAAAGGAAAGATCCTAAGTCTACAGCCAGCGGCTACCATGCGCCTCCAGATAGGCACAGCAGTCATCATGCGCCGCCAGTTAGGCGCAGCAGATACCATGCGCCTCCAAACCAGGCGCATCCCACCATCTCTTCAGCAGCTCAGTTATGTGCATCCCTTCAGCAGCCCAGTTATGTGCCGCTCTTCCAGCCAGGCTCACCTGATAAGTGCTTCGACTAAACAAAGCATTTAACCCTCTGGCTGGAACCAAGGAAGAGAAGAGCACCGCAAATCTGTGGCCAGGGGAGGCTTCGAAAAAGCCTCCAAAGACCAAGGAAGACCGTGATCGAAATACGGCTAAAGGAGCAGTTTTCAACACAACCAGAGTGGGCGACACCCACTTTGAAGGAAGAGAGAGCCTAGCACCGCCATTCCGATCTACGGCTCTTCCGGAACAACGGAGACGAGGCCCGAGCATCCCCATCTTTAGATGCAACAGGCACCTTCCGCCTGCCTCAGAAGCCCTCGACTCCGTCTTTTGGATGTAACAGTCACCTTCAAGTGCATCAACGACGACAAGGCGTCTCATCTTCACCCTCGGGAACACTTCGTCAACAGAATGCACCCGAATACCCAAGTTCATGTTGGAGGTACGTGAGGGAATGAGAAGCAAACCTTCTCTCCATGCCACTATTTATAGGCCGGGCAGATCAAACCCACACGCCAAGTGGATGGCTCTTCGAATTCCGTGCAATGAACTCACATTAAATGGATGAACCAGACGCCTCGACTTCAGCCAAACGGCTATTTAAAGGCACTCGAGAAGCGAAACAGCCGCATCATTAAAGACGTGTCGGATGCGCCGGCTGGACAGCGCATTACACCCCTTCAAACACCAAGCGCCTCCCACAGATGCGCCCTGTACCGAGCGCATCACAGAGGATGCGCCCCCATACGTCCCCATACGCCTAGTGGAACGTCAACCAACGCGCCCACTCAGCTGTCCATCGAATGTTACCAACATTAAATGCTGAACTGACAGAGTTGGCAGCACGCCTCCCCAAGTCTGAACGGTTGACAGCTTTTGCAGAAAACGAAGCGTCCACAACGTCAGCATCATCATGACTTTACCCCGACGGCTACTGCCACGTGGCCACCCAACCATCCGCATGCGCCTCAAAAGCCATGCGCCTCAGACCCTTCACTGATCCCTAAAGACAGAAGAAGAGTCTCCAGTTGAAGCTTTGCATGCGCCTCAAAAGCCATGCGCCCCAGACTGATCTCTGATCCCGAAAGACAGAAGGAAAGTCGCCTGCATGCGCCTCAAAAACCATGCGCCCAGAATGGTTCGTGACTCCTAAAGGTCACGAGCCAAAATCTCATCATGCGCCCAATCCAAGGCGCATCCCACCAAATCATCCCCCCATCAGATCCGAGATCTCCGAGCCATGAGTCGACGACACGTGTCCTTTGACTCAACTCATCCAAGATTTCAGCAACGGAAAGATCTTCTCCTCTGCTACGTGCCGGCTCACAACAGCAGTATGAAGAATTCAACCCCTCGAGTAGGGCGCATCATCCATGCGCCTCCATCAGCAATCTCCACGTGGCGTCCCAACGTACCGGCGCATCCTACATATGCGCGCATGAGCAGCCAACCTGCCCAGCTATAAATAGAGGAATCATTTCCTTCTTCCACACACAGACAGAGACGAACGAACACACCATCAGAGAGGCAGATACAGACATTCAACGTCTTCCTCCTCTCAGCAAGCTCCAGCACCCAGAGCAATCTACACCTTCAGAGAACCGATAACCGTCGTCAGCCCGTCAACGGAGTCAACGCATTACCACTCGCTCCATTTGCACTAAGGACCCAGATTAAACAAAAGTGTACTCCTAGGACTACATCTAAGTCCTATATTGTAACACTGTTCTGTTTGTATTAAGATTTGCAATCAAACAATTTTAATGGCAAACAAGCTGGCGACTCTGCTGGGGACCTCTTTCTCCTCTTCCGAGAAAGTCGTGTCACAGGCCGACGACGTGAAGGTGGGCTCCTCCCACAAGACGCTGGTCGTGCGCCTCAATCAACAGGCGTACGAAGAGTTCATTTCTGAAGGAAGTGCGAGTCCTTCGAAGCGGCTGCCGAAGCCGAAGAAGACCCGCCATGTCTGGGTGCGCAAGGTCGACGCCTCGGGCACCACCACTGAAGGGAATGCACCAATCCAGCCCTCCCTTCCTGCTGACGTTCTCAGCAACCAAGGTGCGCCCGCTGATGCAGCGCATCTCTCGGGGAAGCGTGCGGCTGACCACGTTCCCCAGCCATCTCCCTCTCAGGCGAGGAAGATGCGTCGACGGAGCAGGGGCGCGGCCAATGCCCCGCGCATCACCTCTGATGCGCCACAAAAAATCTCTGTCTTCGACAGACTCACTCGCTGTAATGGCGAGGAGAATTTGGATGCTGAGTACTATGCACCCCAGCGGGCTAGTATAAAGAAATCCAAGGCGGCACGGGCCATGCGCCACAAACGTGCTATGCCAGCAGCAAGCCAAAAGCATGCGCTCACAATCATGCGCGCAGCTGATAGCAAGCTGTACAAGGTCGGCTCAGGTGCTTCGGCACCTAAAACGAGCCGATCTTCAAAGTCCTCATCTCACTTGGGCGCATCCACTGCGTGCACAACCAAGTCGAGTGAGGCAAATTCAGTGGTCTTGAACTCCCGCGCCTCCTCTGGTTGTGCGTTTGAGGTCCGTTCAAGTCACTTCAAATGTTGTGATTCCCCCACTACTGATCATGATGCCTGCTTGGTATTAGATCAGGGGGCGCAGCACTCACCTGTCCACCCCGGCGTTTGGCCTAGCCATGCGCCTGAAGGGGGTGTGAAGGTAGCACTCTCCTCCAACGACCTGCGTAACGTGATCACTCACAAGCGCCGGTCAGGAGAGTCGACCAACAGGCACGATGCGCCTCTCACGGGGCATACTTGTGCGGTGGTCACCATCAACTGCTGTTGCAAGGCAGCAGTACCACCAAGGCAGTCAGTCTTCCAGCGGCTGCAATCATCGACACCCCTCCCACATCGTCTCGGGATGAAGGTGTCAACAGAAGAGGAGCCAAGAGTTGCTTCATGCAACGTGGTCTCCAACTCCTCATCACTCCGGAAGACGACTGGCAATTCCTCGTCTTCATCCAAAAGCCAGCCGAGGAAAACCAAGGCAGCTGTCTCGACCTCTGGAGTGTTCGAAAGCACTCGGTCGAGGAAGAAGTTCTTGGAGGAAGCCGGGGGTAGTCAAACCCTTGTTGAGCCTCCTTCCGAAGACGAAGATGTCCAAAGCACAGCTGCGGCGGATCTTCATCCTCGAGGCGAAGTCAGCCTCCCAGAAGTCCCTCAAAACGAGGATGTCCCCCAGGACACGGCTGGGGGTAGAGACGAAGAGGCCCTTCAAGACGGAGCTGAGGACAATCAGGCCCTTGCAGATGCGCCCGTCGAGAATGACCTCCAGAATGTGGCTGGGGGTGGCCAAGGTGAAACACCAGGAGAGGTGACTCCCCCACATGAAAGTGAGGCCGAGAGCGAAGCCTCAACCAATCCATCCACTCCTGGCCGTGTCATGACAGTATACATGACTGGGGGTGATTCCGAGTCTGATGCGCCGCCGCAAGACATTGTCCAGCGCATAGACTCATTAGAGGGAGGACTCAAAACCCTCTCTGCCTCTATGCAAGCACTGACTCAAGCAGTGTTTGATATTCGGTCGGCCTTGACCAGACCACCTTCAACCGGTCCCGACCCAGGAGTCAATGGGGAGTCGAGTGTACCCCTTCAACGGGCACCCTCCGACACAGAAGCACCCCGGACGTCGGAGCCCTCAAACGCTCCACTCCAGATAGTACCACCTTCCCCGACTCCTAGCTCCACGGAGGAGGTGGTCGAAATGATCAAGGACTTGCGGGAGCGCTTCGAGTCCAAAAACAGGCAGGAGGAGCGCCAGAAGATGGGCATTCCCCAGCCTTATCCCCTCGAGTGGAACAAGGTGGTTTATCCTCCAAAGTATAAACCACAAACACTCACGCCGTACGACGGGAAGGACTCTCCGCGTCGGTACCTGACATATTTCCAGTCACTGACGGGGCATCTTCCAAAGGAGGACGCGCTCCTCACCAGCATCTTTGTTGGGACCTTAAAAGGGGTGGCGTATGACTGGTATTGCAGCCTCCCCGACAATTCTATATCGTCCTTCGACGACTTGACGCGCCTCTTCCTCGATCGCTTCTACGACGGCGGGAAGGACATGACGATGGCATCTCTTATAGAAATACGCCAGAAGGAGAAAGAAACGGTTCGGGTGTTCATCGAACGCTTCCGACAGGCCTGCTTCAGGCTACCTCCAGGCATGCCAGAACATGCGCTCCTCTCCTCTTGCAGCATGAACATGCTGCCCGCAGTTAAGCTCTGGCTCAACTCTACTCCCCCTCCCGACTGG
Source organism: Iris pallida (assembly GCA_029216955.1). Taxonomy (NCBI): domain Eukaryota; kingdom Viridiplantae; phylum Streptophyta; class Magnoliopsida; order Asparagales; family Iridaceae; genus Iris; species Iris pallida. Next base: position 3,308,800 of record JANAVB010032420.1, read on the forward strand.
AGCTCCCTGATCATCGAAGCTGAAGCCGCAGAAAAGAAGGCGACCAATGCACGTCTTCTGGGTGTCAGCTTCCCCGCCTTTGATGATAAGGGGAAAAGGTCAGCAGCCAACAATTCCGGACGAGAAGCAAAGGGGAAACAGGCATTGACTGTTAATGCCTCGAAGGGCGCATCTACGCCTACTCAGAAGCCTCCACTGGCACCGAGACCCAAGGAGGTGTATTCATTCAATGACGAAGACACCCTGCAACTCTTTGAAATACTGAAGCAGGGTGACATGATCAAGCTCCCGGACCCAAAGCGGCCCGATGAGGTCGGGAAAGTGGACAACCCGAGGTACTGTCACTACCATCGGTTTGTCGGACACCCGACCAAGGACTGCTACGTCCTCAAGAATTACATCCAGCGCATGATCAATGCCGATGTAATCTCCGTCGGCTATGAAGAGAAGACGGTGTCAGCCAATGTGGTGTCGCTTCAGTTCGGCACTTTGCCACCGACCACCACACAAGATGGCGTCGTCCCCATCCCTAAGGCGACAATGGAGGTGGTGAACTTGCCACCTACCCGTGACAATGCGAGTGGACTCATCCCACTCACCACATCTCGAGGAGAGGTCCTCTGGGTTCACCCCGACCTCGTCTCCGAGGTGACTCAACCGGAGGTACGCTCTACCTCCAAATCAAAAGGCAGGAAGATCAAGTCTTGTCGTACGGTCTCTTCTTCAACGGAAGAGGCACTTCCAGTGCAGACACGTGCACAACAGAACGCTCAGCCCGACGAAGCTGCCGCCGAGGTGGTGCCTCCCGGCACCATCCCTGAAGAAGGCTCGTCTAAACCCTCAGCAGCCAATAAACAGAAGCAGGTGGAGGCTCGTTTCGACAGACCTCTACGGAAGGAGAATGCTTCGGGGCTAGCCAAGCCCCACAACTTTGACATACTGGCACAACTGGCCAGTACTCCTGCATGCCTGTCTTTGTTTGAGCTCCTGCGTCTTTCCAAAGACTCCCGAGAAGCTCTCTGCGAAGCTCTGAAGGACGCTGAATCCTTTCTCAGTCAGGTCAAGCAGCCTGAAGACCTCCCAACTACTTGTGCGCACTGTCATTGTGCGGATGAAGTTATCCCAAACATAACTTTCACCCAGCAAGACATGCTGCTCAAGCACCACCGACATAACCGACCGCTGTATTACACAGGGTACATCGGTTCGGTCAAGGTGAGCCGGATTCAGATCGATCCGGGGTCTTCCCTCAGCATCATCCCGAAGACGCTGCTATCAAAACTGGGGATCCCAATGTACCGGCTAGCGCCCTCCAACACAACTATCAGTGGCTTCAACGCTAGCAAAAGCGAGCCGCTGGGCAAGATCCGACTGAAGTGTCACATCGGCAACCTCAAAACTGAGGTAATTTGCTATGTGGTGGATGCCGAGGTCAACTACAACATCCTGCTCGGTCGACCATGGCTACATGAGTACATGGTGGTGCCTTCCACGCTCCACCAATGCATGAAATATGTATCCACCAACGGCGTCATCCGGACGGAGTTCGCAGACATCGATCCTTTCAAAGGGATTGAAGCCTACTTCACCGATTCCGACTTGTACAAGCCACTTGACGAGGAGGAAGCCAACGATGCTAATGATGAGGCAGAGACGGCAACTGAGCCGGACACGGAGCCTAAGACGACTCCCGATGCTCCCCTGAAGATCCGACTGAAGGGCAAACCTCCCCAGAAGGTGCCTCCAATGAGCATCAAACTATCAGGGAAAGCACCGACTCCTGAGGCTCCCCTGAAGATACGCCTCAAGGGAAAGCCGCCTCAAACATTGGCTCCCCTGGTGGCAAAATTACAAGGGAAGGCACCACTCACAGGAGGCGCAGTTGAGGCACCTCTGAAGGTGCGTCTTAAGGGCAAGCCCCCGCAGCCATCCAAGATGCCAGAGAGGGCTCACATAACCCTCTCAGACCCCAAAGTCAAAGCTGTGGTGGATTCTCCTGATCCGACCCCAGTACTTACAGACGAGGAGCTTGGCGAATACATCTCTGCTGATGTAGATGCACCCTCCTTAGACAATGTAATCCCACGGGATAAGATCTCGTATTTTATCAACAATAGAGTGTCTTTTAATTATTCTTGTCTTCCGCACTGGAATGCCATGTATACATTAGATAACGCTCTACGGTCGTTGCAAACACAAATAACGACCGTCCATCATGTAAATCGAGTAGTCCCGTCTCAAGGAGTCTGTTTCATAGCCCCTCCACGAAGCCGAGACGAAGGATCCATCATTTTGGGCAAGGTCGAGCGTCATCAAGACCTCCCGCCACTCGAGCCAGAACCTGATACCGGTAGAGTACAAGTCTATCGGTACACGGATACGGCAAAGCACATCATCCAAAAGATGGGCTACAACCTAAAAAGCAACAAAGGCCTAAACTACGGCAAAGGTCGACGTCTCCCTCTCCGGCTTCCAACACCCAAAGGAAAGCCGCAAGACTACTACAACAAAACTCGACGGGGGATAGGCTATGTCACGCCGCCATCAACTCCAGAGAGTTCAGACGCAGAAGACGTAGAACATTCCCACTCGTCCGAAGCATCGACTTGGGATTCCGATACCAGTATCGGATCAGTATTCAGGAAAGTGCTGTCAGCTAACATGACGTCAGCACAACCTCAAAAAGGTGAAGGCGAAGACCAAGCGCCGGAACCCTTCGAAGAAGAACCCTGGGCTCAACGCCTAGGAGAACAATGGGAGTCTCGTTTTGAGTTACGTGAACCTCCCACCGAAGACGAAGTCGAGCAGATCGACCTTGGGGACGGATCTTCTTCCAAACCCATCTTCATCAGCAAAAGCTTAGAAGGAGAAGACCGAGAGTCTCTAGTCCAGCTGGCTAAAGAGTATATCGACGTCTTTGCCTGGAGCTACGAAGATATGCCGGAACTCGATCCACAGATCGCAATGCATAGGTTGAACATCTTACCCGATGCCAAACCTATCAAACAACAACAGCGACGTTTCCGTCCGGACATCATGAATGCCATCGATCAGGAGGTGGACAAACTCTTGACCAGCGGCTTCATCCGCGAGGAACAGCACCCAGATTGGGTAGCCAACGTCGTACCTGTCACCAAGAAGAATGGGAAGATACGAGTCTGTATCGATTTCAGGGACCTCAACTCTGCTTGCCCAAAGGACGAATTCCCACTTCCAATCACCGATGTGATGATCGACAACACATGTGGCTTTGAACGCATGTCCTTCATGGACGGGTATTCAGGCTACAATCAAATCAAGATGTTCCCCGATGACGCAAAACACACGTCATTCAGGACTCCGAAGGGTGTCTTCTGCTACACAGTGATGCCTTTCGGCTTGAAAAACGCCGGTGCAACATACCAACGAGCTATGAGCACCATCTTCCGTCAACATCTTCGCAAGACAGTCGAATGCTATGTTGACGACATCGCAGTTAAGAGCCGCCTCAAAGGAGATCACCTACAGGATCTGAAGACAGTCTTCGATCTCATGCGGGCACATCAACTCAAAATGAACCCCGCTAAATCCTTCCTGGGGGTTTCCAGCGGCAAATTCTTGGGCTTTGTCATCACGGCAAAAGGCATTCATGTTGATCCCGAGAAGACCAAAGCCATCCTCAACATGGACCCTCCGAAGAATCTTCGAGAACTTCGGGGCTTACAGGGACGTCTGGCATACATCCGGAGGTTCATAGCAAACCTCTCCGGTAAATGTCAACCCTTTACTCAACTCATGAAGAAGGGAGTTTCTTATGTCTGGACAGAGGAGTGCCAAAAGGCTTTCGACGACATCAAAGCCTACTTGACGAACCCACCAGTCCTGGTGGCACCAGTCGCCGGTAAACCATTTCTCCTCTACGTCCGTCCATGGATCATTCTCTTGGCGCTCTGCTGGCTCAAAACAGCGATACAGGCTATGAGCAAGCAATCTACTACCTCAGTCGAACGCTCATCGGGGCCGAACACCGGTACAACCCCGTTGAAAAGGAGTGCTTGGCTTTGGTGTTTGCCATCCAGAAGACTCGTCATTATGTCTCGGGCCAGACAATTCATGTCATTTCCCGAGTCAATCCGCTCAGAGTCCTCATGACGAAGCCAGGATCATTGAACTCCCGGCTAGCCACATGGGCGATCTTGCTAACACCATATAATATGGTGTTTGTCCCGCAAAAAGCTGTTAAAGGTCAAGCTCTGGCTGACTTTTTAGCTGCACACCCCATCCCAGAATCCTCAAAACTCTATGAAGACATCCCGGATGAGGTCCAAGAATCCAACGTCACTGAAGGAAGCTCCGTTTGGCGGATGTTTTTCGATGGCGCTTCAAGAACAGGCCCCAAAGGCCAAATCATCGCAGGAGTGGGGGTAGTCTTAGTCTCCCCCGATCAGTTGGTCATCCAGCGTGCTTACTCCCTTTCGAAGCCGTGCTCCAACAATGTTGCCGAGTACAACGCACTCATCATGGGACTCCAACTCGCACAACAGCTGGGGGTGGACCATCTGGAAGCCTACGGTGACTCAAAACTTGTCGTGAACCAGATTCGGGGGCAATACGAGGTTCGCCATGAAGATCTGATCCCTTACCATGAAGTTGCATTGAACATCATTTCAACCTTCACCGGGTTCTTCATCGAACACGTACCTCGTCTACAAAACTTGGAGGCTGACGCTCTGGCTGGCCTCGCGGCCTCATTGGCAGCGCCCTTTGGGACTCAACACTATGTCACGGTAACTGGCCGAGACTTGGTTTGTCCTAGAAACAACCTATGCTTGCGAGTGGCTCACACCATGCCGGCGAACACTGGTATTAATGTCCGAGACTGGAGGTTCCCGTTCATCGACTTTGCTGTCTACGGAATCCTTCCAGAGGACCCAAAGGAAGCCGTCTCAGTCAAAAGACGCTCTCTTCGATTCTACTACGATACAGCTACCAAAACGCTGTACCGACGCTCCTTCGACGGGCTCCTCCTTCGATGCCTGTCCAACGAAGAAGCAGCCGAAGCTCTTCAAGAAGCTCATGACGGAACTTGCGGAGCTCATCAACCCGGTCCTAAGTTGCAGGATCGACTGCGACGTATGGGCTACTACTGGCCAACCATGGCCGCCGACGCTGTTGAATATGCTAAGAAGTGTCACGCATGCCAACTCCATGCAGACTTCATACATACACCGTCTGAACCACTACATCCTACAGTCGCCTCCTGGCCCTTTGAAGCCTGGGGCATGGATATTGTGGGACCAATCACCCCTCCTTCATCAAGAGGACACCGCTTCATCCTGGCCATCACCGATTACTTCTCCAAATGGGCAGAAGCAGTCCCACTGGCGGAAGTAAAGAGCTCCAGGGTGGTCAGCTTTATCAAACACCATGTCATTTACCGTTTCGGAGTACCCCGACGGATCATTCATGACAATGGTCCTCAGTTTATCAGCCACATTTTTAGCAGGTTCTGTGACAAAAATCGTATTCAAAATGTGACATCCACCGCCTACAATCCGGCTGCAAACGGGTTAGCAGAGGCGTTCAACAAGACTATTGTTAGGCTGCTCAAAAAAGTCGTGTCATCCAACAAATGCGACTGGGACGAAAAGCTTGGCGAATGCCTTTGGGCCTACCGCACAACGGTACGGACCCCAACAGGCAACACACCATTCTCCCTGGTCTACGGGAGCGAAGCAGTACTGCCTCTCGAGATCCAAATACCATCACTCCGCGTAGCAATAACAAACAAACTCACAGAAGAAGACAATCAACGTCGTCGTCTGCGGGAACTGGAGGCACTCGATGAGAAGCGTCTCCTGGCTCAACAACGCATCGAACTCTACCAAGTCCGTATATCACAGGCTTTCAACAAGAAGGTCAAATAGAGGACTTTCCAAGTTGGCGACCTGGTTTTAGCAGTCAGAAGGCCGATGGTGTTAACTCACAAGACACCAGGAAAGTTCGAGCCCAAGTGGGAAGGACCTTTCATCATTGAGACGGTATACTCAAACGGTGCTTACCGCCTTGCCAAACCCAATGGGGACTTGTTCATGATGCCCATCAACGGCAAGTTCCTAAAGAAGTACTATTCTTGACATCCTTCAGACATGTGCTTCCCCAAAGGGGATCTGTGGGCCCAATCATCGGGGCTCACACACAATCTCCTTCCACAAAACTCATACGCTTCCGGAACCCAGCTGTTCCGTGGCATCCTTCAGTAGAAAGAAAACCACGTCTACATCACCTCTGAGTTGTTTCTCTACACCCTACAAAGCGGAATCTTACGCTACGTAAGCCGACGCTACCCTTCATGTTTACCACGTCCACATTACCTCTGAGTAAATATCTCGTACAAACAACCCCTGTGTTGTCGTACATTGATCGCAGAACTTCCACGTCCACATCACCTCTGAGTTGTTCAGCGTATCCTCCAGGATCATTCTTACCACGTCCATAATACCTCTGAGTAGGAAGATTCTATCATTTTGAACCCAATGATTGCCATGTCCACATCACCTCTGAGCAAACATGTTGGTTCCTTCAAACTTATTATCTGTACCTAGAAACCAAGGTGCGCAAAAGATAATAGGTCCACACAAATCATCAAGTTCATAATAACAAAAATGAACGCATCACAAAAAAGTTGCGTACTTCTTTATTTTCTAAAAAAAGACAGAAAGTACAAAACTATACTAGCCCATAGCAAGGGTTGCAAAAGAACATAAAAAAAGGGAGAAGCTACAGTCCATGAACCTCTCCAGGGTGGGCTGAGAGCTCTCTAACTCGATGTCTTAAGTCGGCTGTACGGGTCTCCACAGTCGCCAGGACTCGACGCTCAGCTTCTTGACGCATCAATTCAACAGCCTCAGCGGAAGTTTCGCTCTCATGCTTCTCATCAAGCTGTTGTCGCTGCTGAGCCAAGGCAAGAGTCCGCTGAGTAAAAGTCGCTTCCTCCTGCTTGAATGCTACGTGTTCAGCCTGAACACGTTCGGCATCTAACTGGAGTCGGGCCCGTTGGTCCTCAAGGCGGCGCATCTGGGTGTTGATCTCTGCAATGTTAGCATCCAACGCAGCTCGCGTTTCCATCGTCTTCTTCATGGACTGAGACAACTGCTCTACCGCAGCCTCAGTCTCAGCCACCTCGCGCTCCCAAATGTCCACAGTGGCCTGGTAGGAAGACTCGATCTCGGCAATCAACTTCCCCTTCTCCGCATCTATCAGGACGGAGAGGTCATTTCGCTGGATGCGTTGAAGTTCCGCAAGCCGCTCGTCCAGCTCGATCACCGAAGCCTCCAGAATTTCGGCCATATGGTCGTGGCCTTGGTGAATGCGGATCAGCTCGATACAGGGCATTGCCAGAGCTCTTGCCGTCGCAAAGCTCCCGTTGGCATCCATCACCGCGGATACACCCCTCTGCAGCATTTTGTACACCCCCTCAACGAGGAATTTCACATATTCGTCTGCGTCCGCCAGGACCTGCGGCGTCATAGCAGGAGTTGGAGGAGCTACTACAGTTAGCGGACCGGAAGAAGATCCGCCAACCTCAACCTGCGAGGCTTGAACCTCGGCATCAATGGGCTCTTCATCAACAGGGACTGGACTGCTAGCCCGAGGAGCCGAAGGAACAAAGGAAGCCCGCACAGGCGTCGAGATAGTACCCCAAGTAGGAGGGCAACAGAGGGTTCCACACCCTTACCCTTCTCAAGCCCGGAGGAACCACCGACGTCAACGGCCACCTCTTCTACCCCCAACGTCCTATCAACAGCTGGTACCTCCCCTGGCAGAATAGGGAGATTATCACTTATCTCTTGACCCACCTCAGCGGTCGTGATCGGGAGACGGGTCTCGTCACTAAGTCCCTCTACAGGGACAGAATCTGTCGCTACCTCCTGATCGGTAGTCGCCTCAACTTCCACGGTTGAAGCTGGGGTAGGACCCGGCAATGATACAGCCAACCTCCCCTCATCATGGCAAGGAGGGGAATCAACCCTCTCCTCTGTCCCAACTGTATCTGTTGCCCCCGCAACAGACTCTTGCAGCTCTGGAGCAACGTCATCCGAAGGCGACTCCAATCCACCTCATCATCAGGATGCCTCGAGTCCGGAGGACCCTCAACGTCCAAGGCCTCCACGGCAGACTGTACCTTCCCGAAATTTGTTGCAACCTCAAAAACAGGAGATGCTAAAACCTCCGCAGTAACGTCTTCGGGACCCTCCTCTACGGGAGACATTATCATCGGTGGAATGCGCTCATCAGAAGAACCTGCCACCTCCTTCGGTTTACTAGTACCCGGTTTTGGAACACGGGACTTCTTCTTCGACGATCCCTGCAAGAAGAAAAGCATAAGTCACCACAATGACAAAATGAATCAGAATTACGAAGCACTCCTTACCTCAGCAGGAACTGATCCCGTTGGCGTTACGAGTGGTACTTCCGTAACCTTTGCAGTCAACGTCTTTCTCGACCTCTTCGGTACAGAAGAACCAGCTTCTGTGTCAGCCCGCCTCTTCCCAACGGACGGATCTCTCACTGGGGCTGCAGCAGCAGCCCGATATCCCGCCAATTCTGGTGGACGATATGATCGGGCTACCATCAACATATTCGCCGTGGCCTCCAGCTGAGTTCCAATGATGAAACTAGTCTCCCTGTCATAACCAGGAGACGCAGCATTCATAATGCAATACAGCTTGGCGGCCGGATACAGGATCTGCGGCCGAGGGTTGCGGACTGGCGTAGTAAAATTAACGCCAGTGCATCCAGCGTTATAATACTGCCAACCCCGGGCTCCATCCAGCAAACTCCCGACGAAGCCCAGACTGCTACTGGGATTCCGCAACATTAGCTGGGTATAGCCAAATTGACGAGCAAATCGACTTGGCAGATATGGCTCCAGATAACACTTATTCTGGTTGCGGTAGACCAGGTGAGAAGGCCGGATACTTTGCAACCAACGAAAACTCCATTTCGGCAAAGTGACCGCATCTTCGCCAGAGTCAACTAAATCTTGGTCGGCCTCGAAATCTTTGAAGATCGGGCCAACCTTGACAATCTCCCACCCCTGAAGGTAGGACAAGACTCTCCTGCAAACGGGGACGCCAGTGTATGACCACTTCCTCTTATAGAAGCGGCGGATGAAGGCATCCCCTTCAACATGATCCTCCTCCGGACCGGGACTCATCACGTTCGGATGATGCAAAATCAGCCATCCCATAAGATAATGAAAGGGCAGCTCGGCCCGGGGAAAGTTGTCATTGTTACCTTTCTCGTGGATCACATCATCAGCAAAAGACCTCAAACCGCGCAACAAGTTGCACACCATTGCGGGGAGGAGAGCTAAGGGTCGCCCAAAAGCCAACTTCACGGCAGGCAAAATGAGATTCCGATGTACCCTCTCTACGGCACCAGATCCACCTGCAAACACGCAATTCCGGAGCCATATCATCAAGTAGGCTGTCAACACTGCCTTAGATGACATCCGGTGCCCACAGTGCCAGAAGCAGCTATATGCATCCTTGTCGCTCTCATCCGAACGTGGGGTCCTCTCGTCCAGCCGACTTATTTCAGAAGTTACTTCCGCGGGCTTCAGTCCCTGCGGAGTCGCAAACCGGATCCTCGAAGGATCCGTCAAATTCTGCTTAAAGACATAGTCCCTCCAAGCAGTTACATGAGGCTGGGTCTTGCCCTTATCCCTCTGGTGCATCAGATAATGGTGGCCCGTCACCTCTTTGAATACAGCCATCATCTCCGGGTTCTTATCTTCCAGAACCTGGATCTCCTCATTTGATGGGAAATATTCCTCGTACGGCTCCGAGCCCCAAGGAAGCTTAGACACTTCGTACATCTCCTGGAGAGCCAACCCCAACTCTCCTACCGGAGTGAAAAAGCTACCAGTATGGGCATTGAATAATTCCAAGAGCGCAAGGAACATAGGCTTATTGAGATCCACGCCTGCCTGCGTAGCCCGAATAGTGGTTGTCAGCCCGATCTCCTTAAGCTCAACTTTGAACCTTGAAAGCACCCAGGTGGTCAACTCGTCCCACCTCGGAATGTAGTGACACCAACCTTCGACTCTAAAGCCACCTGTCGGGTACATGACCTTCGCTGTCAGCATCCGATTTGCAAAGGTCGGGACACTGAAAGGAAACGTGTCATTCGAGACCTCACTGTAGAGGCTCCCGGGACGCAAGGCTCGGTAACTAAACGAGGAACCGGCTCGTGAAGCAGCCAAAGTATCTCGCTGGTTCGAGGTGGCGTCGATCGAAAGGGTACCTCCCAAGGCCCCTCCTTGAGAAGGAGTAAGTTCCCAACTCATCCTTCTCTTCGAAGCTAAACGATAAAAGGCCGTCAGCGGCAACTGGCGGTCAACCTGCCTCATGTATAGAACCATGCCTTTGGCAGAAAAGAACCAGTCTTCTTTGATCTTCAGTATCTTCGCTTCAGAAGAGACTAGTCGGTCGCCAAACAGAAAGGCAGGTTTTAAGAAAGTCACATCTTCAGATTCAGCAGACTTCAGTTTACCACTCTCCATCATACTCTGGAGGAAAAGTGGCAACTGGTTCTGGATTTGCAGCATTCTCTCCCGGGGTTGGTTCTGTAAGATAGCTTCCTTTGCAGGGTTGATCACCGCTTCATCAAAATCAACTCCCATTTGGCAAAGAGAAGCATCCAGGAGGACCTCATTCAACAAAGGGATCGTCATTGACACTGGCACAACAAAAGTGGAAGTCAGGCAAAAAGACAAAAGGTGTCGAATAGATTGACGCATCGTCAGGGTATAAACCCATGCGCGTCAGCTTCAGCGCATCACCCATGCGCGTCAGCATTGGAGCTTCGGCGCATCATCAAGGCGTGAGCCCATGCGCGTCAGTGAAGGCTTCGACGCATCATCAGGGTATAAAACCCATGCGCGTCAGCAAACTAAACCTCGGTGCATGATAAAGGCCTGAGCCTATGCACGTCGGCAGGATAAAACCTCAGCGTATCAAGGACAGAAGCCCATACGCATCGGCAGCAGAAAGTTAGAGCACATTAGATAGCAAAAGTCGACACCCACCCGTCACCCCGGGGCGAACGTCGGCCGGAGTCGCAATGGTGGCGGGAGCATCCTCGTCAGCAAACTCTGCCGGCTCCTTTCCCTTAGCACCGCCGCGAGGAGTCTTGGGAGCCATTCTCTCAGAGAAGAAGAAGTTAGGGTTTTGAAGAAGAACTCTAAAGGAGGCAAAAGCACAGAGCAGAAGAACTCTTTCTCTCTCCATCTCTCACCTATTTATAGGCCGTGGTCGCACGCGTGAACCGATGACGAGTGATCTCAGCCGTCGCCTCGGGTCCTGTGAAGATAACAGCAGATAAAACCAAAAGATAACCGTTTAATCTTTTCGGTTACCGAGGCATTATCATATGCATTAACTGAGAAGAGCATGCGCCCGAACAGGCATGCGCCCCAACGGTCGTGCGCCTGATCGTCATGCTTCTTATTCAAAGTATTCCAAAACTTATTCAAAAGTTTTGAAAACTTTGAAGGGGGTCTTGTAGAAGCATGGAATTTCACAACCAGAAAGCCCATGCGCCAGAACTCGGACAAAACACTTCACAGCAAAGTCAATAAGTATAGACATTCGAAGAAGGACTTTTTATTTATATACAAAAGTCTATTACATGTTTAGAAAAGGTTGTACAAAGGAGAATTTCTACAAAGGAAAGATCCTAAGTCTACAGCCAGCGGCTACCATGCGCCTCCAGATAGGCACAGCAGTCATCATGCGCCGCCAGTTAGGCGCAGCAGATACCATGCGCCTCCAAACCAGGCGCATCCCACCATCTCTTCAGCAGCTCAGTTATGTGCATCCCTTCAGCAGCCCAGTTATGTGCCGCTCTTCCAGCCAGGCTCACCTGATAAGTGCTTCGACTAAACAAAGCATTTTACCCTCTGGCTGGAACCAAGGAAGAGAAGAGCACCGCAAATCTGTGGCCAGGGGAGGCTTCGAAAAAGCCTCCAAAGACCAAGGAAGACCGTGATCGAAATACGGCTAAAGGAGCAGTTTTCAACAGAACCAGAGTGGGCGACACCCACTTTGAAGGAAGAGAGAGCCTAGCACCGCCATTCCGATCTACGGCTCTTCCGGAACAACGGAGACGAGGCCCGAGCATCCCCATCTTTGGATGCAACAGGCACCTTCCGCCTGCCTCAGAAGCCCTCGACTCCGTCTTTTGGATGTAACAGTCACCTTCAAGTGCATCAACGACGACAAGGCGTCTCATCTTCACCCTCGGGAACACTTCGTCAACAGAATGCACCCGAATACCCAAGTTCATGTTGGAGGTACGTGAGGGAATGAGAAGCAAACCTTCTCTCCATGCCACTATTTATAGGCCGGGCAGATCAAACCCACGCGCCAAGTGGATGGCTCTCCGAATTCCGTGCAATGAACTCACATTAAATGGATGAACCAGACGCCTCGACTTCAGCCAAACAGCTATTTAAAGGCACTCGAGAAGCGAAACAGCCGCATCATTAAAGACGTGTCGGATGCGCCGGCTGGACAGCGCATCACACCCCTTCAAACACCAAGCGCCTCCCACAGATGCGCCCTGTACCGAGCGCATCACAGAGGATGCGCCCCCATACGTCCCCATACGCCTAGTGGAACGTCAACCAACGCGCCCACTCAGCTGTCCATCGAATGTCACCAACATTAAATGCTGAACTGACAGAGTTGGCAGCACGCCTCCCCAAGTCTGAACGGTTGACAGCTTTTGCAGAAAACGAAGCGTCCACAACGTCAGCATCATCATGACTTTACCCCGACGGCTACTGCCACGTGGCCACCCAACCATCCGCATGCGCCTCAAAAGCCATGCGCCTCAGACCCTTCACTGATCCCTAAAGACAGAAGAAGAGTCTCCAGTTGAAGCTTTGCATGCGCCTCAAAAGCCATGCGCCCCAGACTGATCTCTGATCCCGAAAGACAGAAGGAAAGTCGCCTGCATGCGCCTCAAAAGCCATGCGCCCAGAATGGTTCGTGACTCCTAAAGGTCACGAGCCAAAATCTCATCATGCGCCCAATCCAAGGCGCATCCCACCAAATCATCCCCCCATCAGATCCGAGATCTCCGAGCCATGAGTCGACGACACGTGTCCTTTGACTCAACTCATCCAAGATTTCAGCAACGGAAAGATCTTCTCCTCTGCTACGTGCCGGCTCACAACAGCAGTATGAAGAATTCAACCCCTCGAGTAGGGCGCATCATCCATGCGCCTCCATCAGCAATCTCCACGTGGCGTCCCCACGTACCGGCGTATCCTACATATGCGCACATGAGCAGCCAACCTGCCCAGCTATAAATAGAGGAATCATTTCCTTCTTCCACACACAGACAGAGACGAACGAACACACCATCAGAGAGGCAGATACAGACATTCAACGTCTTCCTCCTCTCAGCAAGCTCCAGTACCCAGAGCAATCTACACCTTCAGAGAACCGATAACCGTCGTCAGCCCGTCAACGGAGTCAACGCATTACCACTCGCTCCATTGGCACTAAGGACCCAGATTAAACAAAAGTGTACTCCTAGGACTACATCTAAGTCCTATATTGTAACACTGTTCTGTTTGTATTAAGATTTGCAATCAAACAATTTTAATGGCAAACAGAGAGCAGGTCTCTAATATGCAATTACCGAGCGGGGGAGCCTGGAGGTGAGTCATATCATAAGGGTGATCATCGGGCATAGGCGCAGAGGTTGGACGTGGTTCAAGGAAGCCTGTGCGAGGCTTGCATCATCTGTCTGGCACGTATGGCGGGAAAGAAATAAACGAAGTTTTGAAAATACTTGTACTAGCCACATTGGCCTGATTCATAACATTGAATACGATGTAAAAATTCTGGCTGGGACCATCGCTTAGTGCATGTCCCACTGTATGCTCTGGTTTCATAAATAAAATTACCTTCTTTCAATATATATATATATATATATATATATATATATATATATATATATATATATATATATATATATGGAATAAGGGTGAATTTATTCCTCGCATATAGCGGAAAATGTATTAAAGTACAACATCACAACTTTTCATGCCCCACTATACTATTATGGGGCCATAACAGATACATCGAATTCTATATTATGTAGAATTCCAATAGGGGGGTAGACAAGCCCTCAAAGATACGTCTGTTCCGCTCCTTCCAGATGTGCCAAACAGACGCAGCAAGACAGACTCTGGCTCGTCTAGCCCACCCCGGATCCCGTCCGCTGTGGTCCCGGATCCAACTGAGAATGCTCCGTATGTCTCGATCCATCCCCACTCCTCTCAGCTGTGCACATTGCTCAGTCCAAATGTGCCAGGACACCGGACACCCCAAGAAGAGATGCCCCATGGATTCATCTGCATCAGTACAAAGCACACATTTGGCATCCGGGATCTGCATCCCGAACCGGATCAGTCTGTCTCTCGTCATCAATCTGCCTCGGAGGAGTCGATAGGCACATAGTTGCATTTTCTGTGCGACCCCCTTGCCCCAAATGAACTCCACCTCCTCAGCCTGGTCATGGTGGATCCGAACCAAATCATAGCAGCTACGGAAGCAGAATAGACCGGAACTTCCCCCCGAACCTGGGCCGGCCCAGCTCCATGAATCCTCCGTCTGGCTAGCGTCTATGGGGATAAGGTGAATCTCGGCTGCATGCTGGCCCGTAAAAGGGTATCCCTCTGGCCTCCAAACTCCGTCTCTAATGATCCGGCTGCATGTGAGCCCTCGTCTTGCTTCCCTGTCCAGCTGTCCTCCCAATATCTCGAGCAGGGATCTGGAGCCCAACCAAGGGTCTAGCCAAAGGTCGGTAGACGTCCCATCCTTCATGCGCCTGCAAATAGCTGTCTGGAGCACCGGTCTACATCTCAGGATGGCCTTGAAGGTGACCGAGAAATTGTTGTCTATCCTGCTGGCCCAGAAGTTGGTCCTCCGTAAGTATCTGCTGGCCATCCAGTCCGCCCAGAGCGAACCCCCCTTGATGAATTTCCAGGCCATCTTCACACAAGCTGCCTTTCGAACCGCATGGAGAGGCCTCAACCCAACTCCTCCTTCCTCTCTAGAGGGCCCGAGCTCGGCACGGCTACCTAGCCATCCCGTGCCCGGGGGGCTCGAACTTGGGACCTCCCCAAAGTGAGCCCCCCTCCCTAACCACTTGGGCTATATATATATATATAGAGAGAGAGAGAGAGAAAAATATATATAATATATATAGAGAGAGACTTCAAAACACCTCAAAAGTGAGCCGTCTAAGCCATATGAATATCATGGACTATTTTATTTTTTTTAAATTACGAAAGATAAAAATTAACTTTCTCATCCATGATTTCTTAAAAAAATTACGAATAAAACCTACTCTCTCTTTTAGTCCGTACAAATATGCCATTCATGGGTTGCTTGATCATAATGGGCTGCTTATTACTAGGGCAAGTGGTATTAGGGACGTGGCGGTTCGGTTCTATCAGGACCTCTACAACCAAAACACATATCCGACCAGCTTTCCTCACTTTGTGTTCAAGAAATTGGTCTCTAGGCAAGGCAACGTTATTTTGCAGGCACCGCTGTCCATGGAGGAAATTGATCTATTTGTAAAGACGGCGGACTCCAACAAATCGCCTGGCGCAGATGGTTTTGGGATTGCTTTATTCAAGGAACATTGGGAAATGATAAAGGGGGATGTGCTAGAAGCGGTGAGAGAGTTCTTTAATTCTGGTAAACTACTTAAGGAGATTAATCATACTTTCGTGGTTCTGATTGCTAAGGTGGAGGAGACGACCTCGCTGGGAGACTTCAGGCATATTGTGTGCTGTAACTTTTTCTACAAGATCATCACCCACCTTATGTGTGATCGGATGAGGGATATTATGAAGGAACTTATGTCTCCTAATCAGACGGCTTTTATCAAAGGTCGTTCTATATCGGAGAACTGTCTGCTGGCTCATGAGCTTACGAGGGATTTTAACAAGCAAAGGGGTGACAAAACTTGTCTAAAGCTTGACCTCAGAAAAGCTTATGATATGGTAAACCGGGACTTCCTGTGTCATATCATGCTTTGTATGGGATTCGATAAGTGGTGGGTGGATAGGGTGAGGGTTTGTATATGTTCGCCCTCATTCTCTATTATGGTTAGAGGTAAGCCAAAGGAATTTTTTGGCAGTAGTAGAGGCCTGAAACAGGGGAACCCCCAATCTCCGTACCTATTTGCGATCGTCATGGAGTTCTTTACATGTCTTATGGATGATGCGGTGATAAGAGGGGTTGATTACCCCCCCCCCCCCCCCCCCCCACTATTTCGAAAAACGGAGCCTGTGGTCTCCCACCTTATTTATGCCGACGACTTGCTGCTATTCATGGAGCCTTCGAACAGATCTCTTGATGCTCCCAAGGACATTCTTGTTTCATTTTAGAGCTGGTCGGGTCTGCATCTTAACGGAAACAAAAACCAGATGTTCATGAATCGGACCTATGGGAATAAGGAAGCTTGGAGGGATAAGATGGATATACCGGAAGGTAAGCTCCCTGTCAAATATTTGGGTCTTTTCCTATCTATCAACTATTTCGCCGCGGTTGATTGTGAAGGACTCCTCAACTACGTACAATTTGTTAGCCTAATGATTATATTATGTTTTTTAATATGGCTAATCAATTAAGTTTAACATAATAATGTTACTAATATTCATGTAAATACTATCATGTTGCTACTTAAACTTAGCATTGTCTTACTATTCATTAAATTCATCATACTGCTATACTGTTTTGTGTCGCATAACATGTATTTGCAAACAAACAGTAAGCATGACCAAACCAGGACATATGCAATGAAGAATTAATGATAGGCCAAAGACGGCGAACAGTAAGCATGATCAAACCAGGACATATGCAATGAAGAATTAATGATGGACCAAAGACGGAGTAATTGTAGTGCCCCGTCCCGCTCAGTCAATCGGAGGAACCGAAACGCCGACGGTATTCGACCTTAGCCTTGCAACGGCTGCTCGAAGACTCGTTCGGTCGAGGCGACTCCTCGCTCAGGTGGGGTAGTTTCGGTGAACTTGCCTCATCTTTGCCTTCACATAATAAATCGCATGTTTTCAACTTGCACAAGTTAGGCTTGATAATAAAAGAGACGCATCCACATAGCTAAGGGAATAATCCCGACGGGTCAGAATGTGTTAGAAGATGGAAATAGGGTCCACGGTCTGCTTAGAAGTCTGCTCAGCGTGCTTTTAAAATGACACTCGATCCTTCTGTAGTGCCCCGTCCCGCTCAGTCAATCGGAGGAATCGAAACGCCGACGGCGTTCGGACTTAGCCTTGCAACGGCGACTCGAAGACATCGCTCGGTCGAGGCTACTCCTCGCCCAGGTGGGGTAGTTTCGGTGAACTTGCCTCATCTTAGCCTTCACATAATAAATCGCATGTTTTCAACTTGCACAAGTAGGCTTGAATATAAAAAAGACGAATCCACATAGATAAGGGAATAATCCCGACGAGTCGAATTGAGTTAGAATATGGAAAGGTCCAACGGTCGGCTTAGAGTTGGTGCACGACGTGCTTTAAAAATGACACTCGGTCCTTCGTCCCGTGGCTTGAGAGAAGGAAAGTTGGTCTTCGACACAAAACAATGAAATAGCCTAAGTCATAGGCGTCGCCCGCGTAAATACTCGATAATGCATGCACGCTTCCACGATGCAAGGCTTGGCATAGCCTTTGCTCGCCCCACGAGCTAAGTTGTGTCGTGCGGCTTGCGGCATAAGCCTAGGCACTCGAATAACTTAGTTGTTCAAAGTCGAATGCATGCACGGCACGTTCCCACGACGCAAGGCTTGACGCAGCCTTTGCTCGTCAAGTTGATGCACGATTAAGTTAGGCTAAGTGATCCTAGGCAATTGAAGACGTTCTAAGAACTATCCCATGTTTTCTACGGTTGTCGATAATACTTGGTTTCACGATCGTAAGGCCTGTCATATAGAGTATGTCTTGGGCGGTAGTGTGTCACATAAAGTTCAAGTCGGTTTAAGGCACGATGCACGAACTTAGTGTTTTAAGGCACGAGTTACGGTTGATTCATTGAGTTTGGAAAAAGGGGCTTCAAATAGTTGTTCCTGAGTTGAATGAAATGATAGGACAAGAAAGAAGAATGCTCGCGACTATGGGTCGTCGAGGCGGTCTCAGATGTGAGAAGTATTGAACTAGGCCCTAAATGAGATGGTAACACTAGAGGTAGAAAGACTGTGTGAGACGTCAGTTTGAGTCGAGTCTAGCATGGTCATGAACAACTTGTCGACAAGGTGAGCGTTTTCCCGCAAGGCAACCCAGGGGCCACGGGACCGTTACGGCTGCGAATGGAAACGAGTAATTAGCTGTGCTGGGCACGGGTTAGACGGAGACTTGCAGCGGGGCTCGCTACTCGCGCTGAAAGGGCACCCGTCTAACAAAAGCTAAAGGAGTCCACGATGGCTCTGGGAGTCAGTGACCAATTCATATAGATGAGTCGGCATGGCGGCAACCCGCATGTGTGCCTTTGGGTTGAGTCGAGTTGAATGTGTGTGTACAGTTAGAACAAAAAGTTGGGTCTAAGATTTGGCTTCAACATAGGCAACGTGCTTCGGCACGAGAGGTGGCGTCGAATTTTAAGTTGTCGGCATATAAGTTACATAAGTTGGATTTGAGTCATCTTGAGTTTAAGTCAGGGAACGCCGCAAGGCGAAGTCGGTCGAGTGACACTTAGCCCACAAGTCTTGATTGGGTCAATTGGTGATCAAAGTAACAAGGACCACGAGACGGCGACATGGTTAAGTCACACTGAGTTGCGAGGCACGGCACGATGGATTTGTAGCACGGTCACAAGGAAATTGGGTATTATCACGTAGTCGCATCTCTGGTTTTGGGCCGTAAGGCAAATACGACTTGATAGGTTAACATTGTTGTTGCAAGCACGGGATGGTCTAGAGACACAAAATAGGCAAAGGCGTCGGTCCTAAAATAATCCTAAGACAAGAGTAGAAAGACAATCAAAAGGGTTATGCTGCACAAAGTAAATGAACGTGTCGGTTTATATGGGTGGGCGAGGAGCTCATTCCACCAGTACAGTTGAGTACTGACACATAGTTTTCATGTGCAGGCACAGGTAGAAGCTCGTGGCACAGAGCTCGCTTGGATGCGTCGAGGCACGGAGTTCCTTGGCGATTCGAAGCGTGCGGCCGCATGGAGTCAAAACTTATACGGGACATAATGTATGGACGTCGCCTTCCGAAGCATCCGCTGGTTCAAGATTGTATTGAGAGATGAGAGAGAGCTGAGTGACTTGTAATGTGAGAAGAGTGAGCTTGAGTGACTTGTAATTTTGGCCTTGCGTCCCTTTGTAATCCTTGTTTCAATATCAATAAAATGCATCTTTTGAATGACTTGTGTTTTGCTTCAAATTTCCACTGCTATTATTCAATGTCTCTGCTTGGGACTTCTGTGCGACGATCCCGTTGCAGCCGCTGTCGTTATGGAACCCGCCTTGCACGAGCGAAATCTAGGCTCGTGCGGCATCACGCCTTAGCAAGGACGATCGCTCCTACGGGAGCGGGGCGTAACATAATGGTATCAGAGCACGGCTTTACGTCCTTGGACTATCGATTGAATTCTTTAACTCCGTTGTTTCCGCAAACTCTGAAGTGTTGCTTCCGCAAAAGTTGATATCGTTGGTGCACTCTCTCTCAAATGTTCCACGATATGTCCATACAATAAGTCTAAATAATTTGCAAAACGTAGGAGAACAGTTTTTGACAAGAAACAAAAAGATGGTTCACGTAAGCACGGTTGGCTAAGTCGGGCTGGACATATACACCAAAGTTGTGTCGACCTTAGCAAAGTCGAGTGCGGAATTCGTAATGTTTCGAGCTAGGATGAGTTGAACTCGATTGAGTAAAGTGAGATGACTATCGATAGGGGTGCTATCGAGTAAACGATAACGTCGATGCGATATAGATGAGCGTGCTTGGAAATTAGAAGAATGGTTCAAACGGAAAATTTGAAGAAGTCGATTGTGAATCGAATGATAAGTTGAGGATTTGTTGAATGACTTCATCCCTGAGTGGTGTATGCGATAGCTACAGGGATGTCGATCGATCGATTGAGGATGCAGAGTATCGATGAGCCTATCAGCAAGCGTCGCGTTATGCAAAGCCTTAGATTGAGTGTCGTTGAACAAGTTGTAGTCTTGAAGATTTGGACGAGTTGATTCGAACAACCTAGAAATTGACGCGCACGGAACGTGCACGGGATCGAGGATTGCGCGAGTATGAAATGCAAAACGATTGAGTAGGTAAAATGAAATCGAGGAAAAGTTAAGGTGTAGCGAACGGATGACTTGATAAAGGAAATCGATAGATGGATCGTATAGAAAAAGTTAGCACGATTGGATGATAGTGTGCATAAAAATGATTTGAATATAATTGTGAAGGACTCTAAAGATTGGGATAAATGTTGCTCGATGACTTAAGATAGACGGATGACAATACATGAATTTGGGTTTGAGGGAAATTGATGTTCTAAATGATTCGAGGGATAATGATCGAACTTGAATTTGAATGTCGAGGAGATTATCCAGTCGGACGATAGCATCATTCGCACAACTCGAAATTCGTTGCAAAGGAAGATCGTTAGGTTACGCATATCATCGATGGTATTGAGGCGTATCAAAGATCGATATGCGATAACTCGAGGGTACTCCAATTCGAGGGATGACGATCGCGCAAGTGTTATTGTTCTGACGGATGTTATACTTAGGATTTTGATTGAAATAAACGTGGATAAAAACAGAAGTGTATTGATGGTTACGCGGATAACCACAGCGTCGACATTCTTGTCTTGCGCGAGCGCAACTCTAGCCTCGCACATGCGTCGCGTCGGATTTGGGACGATCGTTCCGAGTGAGCGCTGACATGGTGATTCATGTCGCGGGAATGATCGAACTCAGAAAAACCAGGACGCGAAAACTTTGATTGTCTCGACTTGTTGGTTTGATGCGAAGGTGGATTCGAGGATGTTTGGACTTGCGATTGATGATTGAGTAAACTTGAGGATTGAATAGATCCAATCTACGTATCGAGAATGAATTAGTCTAGACACAAAACAAGAGTTACGTCCCGATGAGAATAATTATTCCGCGGGAGCGTTGCATGGTGATTTCATGCCCACCGTGGATAATCGGACTTGCGTGAGATCAGGACGCAACATATTGTTAAGCTAGACGACCATGTGATCGATTACGTGAATTGGGATAAATGACTTAGGGAGTATGAAATGTGAATTATGGTTTAGCGATGAACCGTGTCGTAGCGTGCTTGACTTGAGAAGGATTGATAGGTGAATTACATCGAACGTGTTCAAGGAGATAGACTATGCGGAATGGGTCGTTAGACGAACAAAATTGATATGTCGAAATATTGGTTGAACGCGAGTTGTCATAGTATGGCTTTGCTGAATGACTCGGACCCCGTGCGACGAATGTTGGGATGTGTGTAGGGAATCGATGCTCGATGTCTAGAAATCAGAGTGATGCGAGCTTGGGTAGAAAACCCTGTACTATCAATTTGGTTTGACCTTAGGATGGGGTCAGTGTTGATATCGTTGTTTGGGAACTATGATTCCAATGCTGACGGATGACTTTAGCCTAAAGACATAGCCTAGCGGTTAGACAGACGTCCCGGTGCGGAGCGATAGAATTTGTGGAGGCACCACTCATGAGGCTCGGTTGACATGCACGTATATCAGGGACGCCCGAATATATGCACGACCCGACTCGAGTAGTGATGGCGGATTCGCTATCACGAGGCTTGGTTGACATGCATATATTTCGGAGACGCCTAGAATATGTGCACGATCCAACTAAGTGATACGTTGAATCAATTGAGACTAGAGAAATAGAAAAGTGTTGAGAATTTTGAAATAGTATTTCAAAGAAAAGATTGAGGGTAGTGCGAGCGTGGCTCGGATTGAGGAAACGCATAGGCGTAACGTGTGCGAGAGTTCTTGAATGTTGGGTAAAGTGATAAGTGAATAAGTAACTACTCAGTTAGTTTCGAGGACGAAACTTTTTCTGAGTGGTGTATGATGTAGTGCCCCGTCCCGCTCAGTCAATCGGAGGAATCGAAACGCTGACGGCGTTCAGACTTAGCCTTGCAACGGCGACTCGAAGACATCGCTCGGTCGAGGCGACTCCTCACTCAGGTGGGGTAGTTTCGGTGAACTTGCCTCATCTTAGCCTTCACATAATAAATCGCATGTTTTCAACTTGCACAAGTAGGCTTGAATATAAAAGAGACGAATCCACATAGATAAGGGAATAATCCCGACGGGTCGAATTGAGTTAGAATATGGAAAGGTCCAACGGTCGGCTTAGAGTTGGTGCACGACGTGCTTTAAAAATGACACTCGGTCCTTCGTTCCGTGGCTTGAGAGAAGGAAAGTTGGTCTTCGACACAAAACAATGAAATAGCCTAAGTCATAGGCGTCGCCCGCGTAAATACTCGATAATGCATGCACGCTTCCACGATGTAAGGCTTGGCAAAGCCTTTGCTCGCCCCACGAGCTAAGTTGTGTACTGCGGCTTTTGGCATAAGCCTAGGCACCCAAATAACTTAGTTGTTCAAAGTCGAATGTGTGCACGGCACGTTCCCACGACGCAAGGCTTGACGTAGCCTTTGCTCGTCAAGTTGATGCACGATTAAGTTAGGCTAAGTGATCCTAGGCGATTGAAGACGTTCTAAGAACTGTCCCATGTTTTCTACGGTTGTCGATATTACTTGGTTTCACGATCGTAAGGCCTGTCATATAGAGTATGTCCTGGGCGGTGGTGTATCGCATAGAGTTCAAGTTGGTTTAAGGCACGATGCACGAACTTAGTGTTTTAAGGCACGAGTTACGATTGATTCATTGAGTTTGGAAAAAGGGGCTTCAAATAGTTGTTCTTGAGTTAAATGAAATGATAGGGCAAGAAAGAAGAATGCTCGCGACTATGGGTCGTCGAGGCGGTCTCAGATGTGAGAAGTATTGAACTAGGCCATAAATGAGATGGTAACACTAGAGGTAGAAAGATTGTGTGAGACGTCAGTTTAAGTCGAGTCTAGCATGGTCATGGACAACTTGTCGACAAGGTGAGCGTTTCCCCGCAAGGCAACCCGGAGGCCATGGGACCGTTGCGGCCGCAAATGGAAACGAGTAATTAGATGTGCTGGGCACGGGTTAGGCGAGGACTTGCAGCGGAACTCGCTACTCGCGCTGAAAGGGCACCCGTCTAACAAAAGCTAGAGGAGTCCACGATGGCTCTGGAAGTCGGTGACCAATTCATATAGATGAGTCGACATGGCGGCAACCCGCATGTGTGCCTTTGGATTGAGTCGAGTTGAATGTGTGTGTACAGTTAGAACAAAAAGTTGGGCCTAAGATTTGGCTTCAACATAGGCGACGTGCTTCGACACGAGAGGTGGCATCGAGTCTTAAGTTGTCGGCATATAAGTTACATAAGTTGGATTTGATTCATCTTGAGTTTAAGTCAGAGAACACCGCAAGGCAAAGTCGGTCGAGTGACTTAGCCCACAAGTCTTGATTGGGTCAGTTGGTGATCAAAGTAGCAAGGGCCGCGAGGCGGCGATATGGTTAAGTCATACTGAATTGCGAGGCACGGCACGATGGATTTGTAGCACGGTCACAAGGAAATTGGGTACTATCATGTAGTCGCGTCTCTGATTTTTGGCCGTAAGACATACACGACTTGATAGGTTAACGTTGTTGTTGCAAGCACGGGATGGTCTAGAGACACAAAATAGGCCAAGGCGTCGGTCCTAAAATAATCCTAAGGCAAGAGTAGAAAGACAATCAAAAGGGTTATGCTGCACAAAGTAAATGAACGTGTCGGTTTTGTATGGGTGGGCGAGGAGCTCATTCCACCAGTACAGTTGAGTACTGACACCCACATAGTTTTCATGTGCAGGCACAGGTAGAAGCTCGTGGCGCGGAGCTCGCTTGGATGCGTCGAGGCACGGAGTTCCATGGCGATTCGAAACGTGCGGCCGCATGGAGTCAAGACTTATACGGGACATAATGTATGGACGTCGCCTTCCGAAGCATCCGCTGGTTCAAGACTTGTATTGAGAGATAAGAGAGCTGAGTGACTTGTAATGTGAGAAGAGTGAGCTTGAGTGACTTGTAATTTTGGCCTTGCGCCCCTTTGTAATCCTTGTTTCAATATCAATAAAATGCATCTTTTGAATGACTTGTGTTTTGCTTCAAATTTTCGCTGCTATTATTCAATGTCTCTGCTTGGAACTTCTGTGCGACGACCCGTCGCAGCCGCTGTAATCGGCCGTTATGGAACCCGCCTTGCACGAGCGAAATCTAGGCTCGTGCGGCATCACGCCTTAGCAAGGACGATCGCTCCTACGGGAGCGGGGCGTGACACCTTCGTCACGTGGCTTGGGAGAAGGAAGTTGGCCTAAGTTGCTAAGTTGCCACAACGCTCGAATTAGCCTAAGTCATAGGCGTCGCCCGCATGAATGCTTGATAAAGCATGCACGGTCCCATCGTCCAAGGCTTGGCATAGCCTTCGCATGTTCCGTGGGTTAAGTCGTGTTGCACGACTTGTGGCTTAAGTCTAGGCACCCAAGAACTTGGTTGTTCAAGTCGAGCGCGTGCACGGCACGTTCTCTCGATGCGAAGCTCGACGCAGCATTTGCTCGTCAAGTCATTGCACGATTAAGTTAGGCAAAGTTATGCCGGTCGATCTAAGTCATTTCTAGCACTGTCCCCTGTTTCCTGCGGTTGCCAAGTCACTTAGTCCCACGAGAACAAGGCTCGTCATATAAAGTATGTGACTTGAGCGATAGCGTCGCCTAGAGAACAAGGTCTGTCCAAGGCACGAGCCACGGTTCGTTTAGAAAAGCATGCCACGGACAAAGGAAGTCCACGCGACTGGTTGTCGTCGAGATCGGTCCCGCTACTTGGGAGTCTCGATAAGTCTCGTTCACGAGATCGATCCCGCTACTTGGGAGTCTCGATAAGCCTCGTTCACGAGATCGATCCCGCTACTTGGGCGTCTCACTAAGTCTCGATAAGGAATCACACGAGATCGGTCCCGCTACTTGGGAGTCTCGCTAAGTCTCGATAAGGAAACACACGAGATCGGTCCCGCTACTTAGGAGTCTCGATAGAAAGATGGAAAGCGTGGTCATGATTAAGGAAGGACTTGATAGATCGAGTTGAGTCTTGCATGGTCATTGGACAACTTGTGCGCAAGGGTAAATTCCTCGAGCGATCCCGGGGCGCCGAGTTCGGGTCGGCCTAGGAGGAATTGCAGATATTGTACGACCTTCATCGACGGTACGACTCGATTGAAGTGAACCGTTATAATATAGGCCGCGGATCATTCGGTGGGAGCTCGTACCTCGCCACGCGAATGGTCACCGTATACAAAAAGATCCAGGATAGCATGACATTGCTAGTGACCACTCATATAGATGTGTCGGCATAAGAGCGGCTATCCGCGTGTATGCCTTTGGATTGCGTCGAGTACTAGCCGGTTACGAGTTGGGTTATCAAGTTACGCTTATAGCAAGCGCTAACCTTGAATCGGCACGGGTTAGGGTGTGCACGGTTGCAACACCATTCTAGAGCCTAAGAGTTGGCTATAGCAAGGATTCGTGCTGCGGCATGAATGTGGCCTCGTCTCGAGTTAAGTCAGGAAGGGCCGTAAGGCAAGTTGATTGAGTCTGGTTGATACTTGGGAGGTACGGCCTCGATTCTAAGGCACGAGCAAGTGTATTGGCACGACCAGCACGAGTCGTCCCCCTTGACGTCATTGGCACGAGAATGGTCTAGAGGCACATGAAATAAGTGAAAGTCTTGGCACGGCCGAGTTTGCATAAATTGCTCCTCGGTGAGGCACTGCCTCGAATATATGGAAGTCACGAATAGAGTATCGCACGACCCTGTCGTTGTGTTACCAAGTATAGGCCAAGGCGTCGTTGTCTTAAAATTGATCCTAAGACAAGACTAGAAAGACAATCAAAAGGGATTAAGCTGCACAAAGTAAATGAACGTGTCGGTTTTATATGGGTAGGCGAGGAGCTCACTCCACCAGTACAGTTGAGTACTGACACCCACACAGTTTTCATGTGCAGGCACAGGTAGAAGCTCGTGGCGCGGAGCTCGCTTGGATGCGTCGAGACACGGAGTTCCTTTGCGATTTGAAGCGTGCGGCCGCGTGGAGTCAAGACTTATACGGGACATAATGTATGGACATTACCTTCCGAAGCATCCACTGGCTCAAACATTGTATTGAGAGATGAGAGAGAGCAGAGTGACTTGTAAAATGAGAGAAAAGTGAGCTTGAGAGACTTGTAATCATGGCCTTGCGCTCCATTGTAATCTTATTGTTCAATAGCAATAAAAGAGCACTTTTGAATAACTTGTGTTTTTCTTCTAAATTTCCGCTGCATGTTCAATGTTTCTGCTTGGGACTTCTGTGCGACGACCCCGTTGCAGCCGTTGTAATCGGCCGTTATGAAACTGCCTTGCACGAGCACAATCTAGGCTCGTGCGGCATCACGCCTTAGCGAGGACGATCGCTCCTACGGGAGCGGGGCGTGACATAGTGGTATCAGAGCACGGGCTTCACGTCCTTGGACTTCATGTCGATTCTCTCAGTTTTGAAAGCTC
Source organism: Iris pallida (assembly GCA_029216955.1). NCBI lineage: Eukaryota > Viridiplantae > Streptophyta > Magnoliopsida > Asparagales > Iridaceae > Iris > Iris pallida. The sequence goes on from JANAVB010032420.1 coordinate 3,335,564, forward strand.
GTTCATGGAAAAAGAAGTGTGCGCTCTCTCTCAAATGTCCCACGGCATGTCCATACAATAAGTCTAAATATTTTTAAAAACTCGTACAAGTGTTCAATCGAACGCAACAGTAGGCGATGGCCTTTGTGCCGAACGGTGTCAAACTTGAGTTGATAGAAAACGCATGCTAAAGTTAGCAAGTCGCGTGCGTGCCTAAATAGTCCTACGTCGACATTAGCAAATGAGCATGCAAAATCAGAGTATAGTCCGTGCGGGATAGCTATGCACACATCCTTTTGGCTAAGTTATGCCGCGTGTCGTGCACCTAGACTTTATGGTGCAAACGAATTGCGAGCGATATTAAGTGTCGCTCGGTCGGGAACGGAGATACACTTAGAATGTATATCGATAGAAATACTATCAGACTAACGCTTAGGCGTACACGAAAGATTGGTTTAGATTTTGAGGAATAGTCCGAATAACTTAGTACGTCGAGACGACGTGAGCGATTACGCTAGAGATTCGTCGAACGAATCTGAAAAATGTTTTAGAGAATAATGCTAACGTGATTGTGGACTAGATCGGATGGCTCGAATCTTGAGTGGTGTATGGTCCGTCTTGAAAAATCATTCGAGCAGAAATTGAGGATTAAGGATAACAACGGGTATATCGGCGAGGCGATGCGATCGCGCAAAGCCTTAGAACGCGCCACGCTTAGTTGATCGTTACTTCGAATGTCCCGAACGAGATGTCGTTCGGACAACTTGTGAATGGGCAATGCGAGTTAGAAAACGATTCGGAACGATGAATAAAAGCGAACGTCTTAATCGAGGAAACCTAGAGGATCGCACTTATGATTTCGGATTTGGTCGAATGGAATTGTGGTATATCCAATTCGGAAAACAGCATCAGTTGCACGACTCAGAGTTTGTTGCAAAGAAAGATCGTCAGGTTACGTACATCATCGATGGTATTGAGGCGTATCAAAGATCGATGTGCGATAACTCGGGGGTACTCTGATTCGAGGAACGATGATCGTGTAAAATGTCATTGTTTCGATGGATGCTATACTCGAGATGTTGAAATGTGTCGAGGAAAAGATAGACTTGGCTCGAGGATTTTCTAATTGAACGAATGATAAACCGACTATCGAACCGAGATCTTGACTTAGATGGAAATGAAATGTTTGGATTGCTTCGACGATAACCACAACGTTGACGTTCTTGTCTTATGCGAGCGCAACTCCAGCCTCGCACATGCGTCACGCCAATTAGAGCGATCACTTCGCGTGAGCGCTGGTATGATGATTCATACAGCAGGGGTGATCGAACTTGCATGGCGTGGCAATTTGATTGCTTCGACTTGTGGTTTGACACGAAGGTGGACTTGAGAATGACTCAGTGTGCTTGACGATTGAACTTGAGGATTGAGTAGGTCCAATCCGCGTATCGAGAATGAATTAGTCTAGACTCAAGCAAGAGTTACGCTCCAATGAGGACGATTATCCTGCGAGAACGTAGCATGGTGATTCATGTCCAACGTAAATAATCGAACTTGCGTGAGATTGGGGCATGACAAATTGTTGTGCTAGACGACCTCGTGATCGAATACATGAATTGGTTAGAATTGGTGATTTGAACGGATTCGAATCTGCGCAACGAATGCCTTGATGCGAATTAGGTGATCATGCTCGATGTTTAGAAATCTGAGTGATGCGAGCTTGGGTAGAAAATCTCGTATTATCGACCTTGGTTTGACTATAGGATTGGAGTCAGTGCTGGCATTATTGTTGGAAAACTATGATTCCAATCCTGACAATGACTTTAGCCTTGAGAAATGGCCTAGCGGTTAGGCGAGACGCCCCTGTTTCAAGAGTTAGCAATCGAAAGATTGATCTTGAGGATTGGTATGGATGGATAGAGTAAATCAAGAGTATGAAATGCTCCTCACGAGATTCGACTGACATGCATATATTTCAGGGACGCCTGAATATGTGCACGATGCGGCTCGAGTAAGAATGACGAATTCTCTATCATGCGGCTTGGCTGAATGCATCTATTTTGGGGACGCCTGGAATATGTGCACGATCCAACCAAGTGATACGTTGAATTCAAGTGAGACTTGAGGAATGGAAAAGGGTCGAGGATTTTGAAATCGTGTTGAAAAAAAGATTGATAATAGTGCGAGCGTGGCTCAAAATCGAAGAAACGCGTAAGCGGAGTGTATACGAGAGTCCTTGGATCAAAGTGGTCCATAAGTAAGTACTCAATTAGTTTTGAGGACGAAACTTTTTCTGAGTGGTGTATGATGTAGTGTCACATCCCGCTCAGTCAAATGGAGGAACCGAAATGCCGACGGCGTTCGGCCTTAGCCTTGCAACGGCTGCTCGAAGACTCGCTCAGGTGGGGTAGTTTCGGTGAACTTGCCTCATCTTTGCCTTCACATAATAAATCGCATATTTTCAACTTGCACAAGTTAGGCTTGATAATAAAAGAGACACATCCACATAGCTAAGGGAATAATCCCGACGGGTCGAAATGTGTTAGAACATGGAAAAAGGGTCCCGCGGTCTGCTTAGAAGTATGCTCATCGTGCTTTTAAAATGACACTCGATCCTTCGTCACGTGGCTTGGGAGAAGAAAGTTGGCCTAAGTTGCTAAGTTGCCACAACGCTCGAATTAGCCTAAGTCATAGGCGTCGCCCGCATGAATGCTTTATAAAGCATGCACGGTCCCGTCGTCCAAGGCTTGGCATAGCCTTCGCACGTCCCGTGGGTTAAGTCGTGTTGCACGGCTTGTGGCTTAAGTCTAGGCACCCAAGAACTTGGTTGTTCAAGTCGAACGCGTGCACGGCACGTTCTCTCGATGCGAAGCTCGACGCAGCCTTTGCTCGTCAAGCCATTGCACGATTAAGTTAGGCAAAGTTATGCAGGTCGATCTAAGTCATTTCTAGCACTGTCCCCTATTTCCTGCGGTTGCCAAGTCACTTAGTCCCACGAGAACAAGGCTCGTCATATAAAGTATGTGACTTGAGCGATAGCGTCGCCTAGAGAACAAGGTATGTCTAAGGCACGAGCCACGGTTGGTTTAGAAAAGCATGCCACGGGCAAAGGAAGTCCACGCGACTGGTTGTCGCCGAGATCGGTCCCGCTACTTGGGAGTCTCGATAAGTCTCGTTCACGAGATCGATCCCGCTACTTGGGAGTCTCGATAAGTCTCGTTCACGAGATCGATCCCGCTACTTGGGAGTCTCGCTAAGTCTCGATAAGGAAGCACACGAGATCGGTCCCGCTACTTGGGAGTCTCGATAAGTCTCGTTCACGAGATCGGTCCCGCTACTTAGGAGTCTCGATAAGCCTCGTTCACGAGATCGGTCCCGCTACTTGGGAGTCTCGCTAAGTCTCGATAAGGAATCACACGAGATCGGTCCCGCTACTTGGGAGTCTCGCTAAGTCTCGATAAGGAAACACACGAGATCGGACCCGCTACTTGGGAGTCTCAATAGAAAGATGGAAAGCATGGTCATGATTAAGAAAGAACTTGATAGATTGAGTTGAGTCTTGCATGGTCATTGGACAACTTGCGCGCAAGGGTAAATTCATCGAGCGATCCCGGGGCACCGGATTTGTGTCGGCCTAGGAGGAATTGCAGATATTGTACGGCCTTCATCAACGGTATGACTCGATTGAAGTGAACCGTTACAATATAGGCTGCGGGTCATTCGTTGGGAGCTCGTACCTCGCCACGCGAATGGTCACCGTATGCAAAAAGATCCAGGATAGCTTGACATTGCTAGTGACCACTCATATAGATGTGTCGGCATAAGAGCGGCTATCCGCGTGTATGCCTTTGGATTGCGTCGAGTACTAGCAGGTTACGAGTTGGGTTATCAAGTTACGCTTATAGCAAGCGCTAATCTTGAATCGACACGGGTTAGGGTGTGCACGGTTGCAACACCATTCTAGAGCCTAAGAGTTGGCTATAGCAAGGATACGTGCTGCGGCATGAATGTGGTCTCGTCTCGAGTTAAGTCAGGAAGGGCCGTAAGGCTAGTTGATTAAGTCTGGTTGATACTTGGGAGGCACGGCCTCGATTCTAAGGTACGAGCAAGTGTATTGGCATGACCAGCACGAGTCGTCCCCTTTGACGTCATTGGCACGAGAATGGTCTAGAGGCACATGAAATAAGTGAAAGTCTTGGCACGGCCGAGTTTGCATAAGTTGCTGCTCGGCGAGGCACTGCCTCGAATATATGAAAGTCACGAATAGAGTATCGCACGACCCTGTCATTGCGTTACCAAGTATAGGCTAAGGCGTCGTTGTCTTAAAATTGATCCTAAGGCAAGACTAGAAAGACAATCAAAAGGGATTAAGCTGCACAAAGAAAATGAACGTGTCGGTTTTGTATGGGTGGGCGAGGAGCTCACTCGACCAGTACAGTTGAGTACTGACACCCCACACAGTTTTCATGTGCAGGCACAGGTAGAAGGTCGTGACGTGGAGCTCGCTTGGATGCGTCGAGGCACGGAGTTCCTTGGCGATTCGAAACGTGCGGCCGCGTGGAGTCAAGACTTATACGGGACATAATGTATGGACATTGCCTTCCGAAGTATCCGCTGGCTCAAGCATTGTTTCGAGAGATGAGAGAGAGCAGAATGACTTGTAAAATGAGAAAAAAGTGAGCTTAAGAGACTTGTAATCATGGCCTTGCGCCTCATTGTAATCTTATTATTCAATAGCAATAAAAGAGCACTTTTGAATAACTTGTGTTTTGCTTCTAAATTTTTGCTGCATGTTCAATATTTTTGCTTGGAACTTCTGTGCGACGACCCCGTCGCAGCCGTTGTAATCGGCCGTTATGAAACTACCTTGCACGAGCACAATCTAGGCTCGTGCGGCATCACGCCTTAGCGAGGACGATCGCTCCTACGGGAGCGGGGCGCGACAGTAATACAATAAGATTTATCTAAACCTCCCAACAACCTATTCGGGGCCTCGCACTCGGGGGTTCCGCTGCCCGGTCAGCGGACACGGATCGAGGGGACAACGTCCCTCGTGGGAGTTCGGAGGCCAAGTCCCCGAAAGGTATTCAAATTTTCAGATCTGTTTAACTTTGGACAACTGCCGTCAAGGTAAAAGACGTCTTCAAGTCTGCTCAAATGCAAGAAAAAAGACATCATCAAAGGACTATTGGTTTTTTCAATTTATTATGTATTTTTCTACTTTATTGAGTCTAAGAAAAATGTACATCGAGCTGATTTGGCACTTTGGCTTAGCTTTTCATAAATTCCACCAAAAAGCCTATAAAAATCTATATCAATCATGTTCATTCAGTCCACAAAAAAGCCCACTAAAAAAAGAGCCCAGCCAACCTGAATACAGGGCAACCAAACTCGGTCCCCCTGATCCAGTAATCCATTGGATCAGGTCACCCTGTTGAATCGGCTCCAACGAATTTATGAACGTTAGGGAACCGAACTATGTCCGAGTTCGATCCCCCGGAACCTTATAAATAGAAGAGATTTCTTCATTCTATTCATCTCATTCCATTCTCTTCTCTTCTATTCCTTAAGAGTTCTCAGAGTTACTTAACCTTCTTATTTAAACATTTATGACTCCTAGCTAAGCAAGTGCCAGTTCGATTTGATCTAGAAGGTTCAAGTTGTAACGAAGGCTTGAAAACTAGTTTGTTATCATCCAGTTCCAGAAGTCAGCAAATCCTTCAGATTAAAGGCTTACAAGTTGAAGTAGCGCTCTTCGAATAAAAAGCATGTGTTGTAAGGAGCTGCAAGCGCTTCGGATTAAAAGCTTATGTTTCACGAGATAGTAGATTCAACATCGAGCTAGAGTACTCGAGACTGGACTAGTCCTTTCAGAGGAAAACCAGTATAAACCTTAGTATTTTCTTTTGTTTCTCTGAACTTATTTACATTACGCATTTATTTTTACTGCATACTTCATATCAGTTTGATTGCTGCTGTAAATAGTTTTAAGTGGTAATCAGTGTTCTAAACATCGCTAGGCGGACTCGGTGCGACGGAGGTCCGCCTAGCGCCTAGCCCGCCTAGGCGGCCGCCTAGATTTTTTTTTTGAAATTTTTAAAATTTTGAAATTTGAAATTTCAATATTCTAAAATCCAAATACTATCTTAAAACCCAAACAAATATCCAAAATACAACTAAAAATAAACAAAAAAATCAAAAAAATTCAAAAAAATTCAAAAAACACGCCGCCTAGGCCCACCTAAGGGCGACTAGGGCCCGCCTAGCCGCCTAGCCCACCGCCTAGGGGATTTTCGGTGCGGTGGGCGGGCGCCTAGGCCGATTTTTAGAACACCGGTGGTAATTTTTATTTTGCTGCATACACGCACTCTATTCACCCCACCCCCCTCTAGAGGTGCTCAACGCTCCTACACAATTGAGACTGGAGGGATGGCAGGCACAGATTTTGTCTTTTGGAGGGAGGATTGAACTCATCAGAGCCGTCATCTCGACGATAGCTATGTACTGGCTGCAGGCCATCATTCTTCCTAAGGTTATTATCAAAAAGATTGAACGCATGTGTGCGGACTTCCTGTGGAAGGGGGCATGCATGCTATTAGTTGGAAGAAGTTGTGTGGGCCAAAAAAGGAGGGAGGAGTTGGTCTGAGACCTCTGTCCCTCCTTAGAGACACGATCTGTCTCAAACTTTTTTGGAGATTTATTAACGGCAAGTCTCTCTAGACAGACAGGGTTAAGGGAAGATATTTTTCGAATAGGGACTTCTGGTCTACTCGCATCAATAACAACTACTGGGTCATGGTTAAATCGCTGTTGGCTACAAGGAGCAGGGCTAAGGACAAACTTACTAGGGTGACAAGCTCAGAGGCCCAAACCAGCATCTGGCATGACCCGTGGATTAATCACTCCAGCTTGATTGAGAGAGAAGGCTGACATATGTATGAGTTAATGGGATCTATAGACATGGTGAGCAACATTATCCAGGAAGGAGAGTGGAAGCTTCAGGGACGGCTCATCGAGGAGCATCAGGGACGGCTCGTCGAGGCGGCTCATGCAGAAGATATTCGTGAGTTGGAGATTGATAGGCAGGGGACGAAGGATTACTGGATTTGGAAGGACACGGAGAAAGATACTTTCAAGTTCCAAACTGCAGTGAACCAGACTAGGTCCTACCATGAGGAGGTCGATTGGGCTGAGTTGGTTTGGATGAAAGGGACGACGGTTAAAACCTCCATGTGCCTGTACAAAATGATCAGGAATAGACTGCTTATTAGGGACATGCTTGCCAGGTTCGTGATCCACTGTGAGGATATGAAGAGCTGCTTGAAGTGCTGCTTATGTAGTAAAGCAGATGAGTCTAGGGATCATCTGTTTTTTACTTTGTGATTTTGTATGGGAGAGATGACGCAAACAGAGAGCTAGGCTTGGGCTCACTAGCGTGCAGAGCAGAGACATTTCCTCAATTATTGAAGATGTCAAAAATCAAAAAGGGAATGGAACAAGTGAATACTGTCGTATTTGTCTTAGCTTTGGGACGGTAGTTTGGCGTGTTTGGAGAGAACGAAACCGGCACATTTTTGAGAGTCTCTTTCTCAGTAATTTAGCTGTACAAAAGAATATACAAGCTGGTATTGATATTCTAATCCCAGGGCCGGTTTTGAGGGAGTGCAATGGGTGCGATCTCACTAGGCCTCCTGAATTCGTAAGCCTCCAAAAAAATTTATATGTATATTTTATGTATACTAAACTAAATTATGGATAAATAATTTTAAAATTATGAATAAATAATTTTATAAATGTATATGCATGCTATAATACTAAACTAATTTATGAATAGATAATTTACAAATTCATTGGCCTTCCTTATGTATACTAAGGTAATCAATGTGGAGATTCGATTAATTAACTAAGCATATATATGTTTCCAATTAACGAATCAATTAACTAAGGCTTCTACTGTTTCCAATTAACGAAACAAGTCAGATATTCTCTCAATTCCACTCAATTGATATTCGAAATCAATAGGAAATCACAACACTTAATAGGAAATCCTAAGACTTATAGGATTCAAATAAAATCCTATTTATCTCTGACTCTATCGACCTCCTGTCTCTCGACCCCTTCTTGTATATAGTAGATCATGCTATTGCGTCACTCAAGAGAAGGTTCGAACAATATCAAAACTATGAGCATATTTTAAATTTTTTTTTCAATTCATAGAAATTGAATTCATTGGATAGAGATGGTTTGAAAGCTTCTTGTAGTAGTCTAAAAAGCACTTTTAGACATGGTGACTGCTCAGATATCGATGGAGATGAGTTGTTTGAGGACCTAAAAACTTTATGAGATATTCTACCAAAAGACATCCAATCACTTGAGATATTAAATTTGATGAAGAAATTTAATTATTTTCTTTTGAATTCTATTGACAATTCCAGTGACTTGCATCTGCAGAGAAGACTTTTCCAAGTTGAAGTTATTGAAATTCGTCCTTGACGAATCTCAGCTCCGGCCCTGTCTAATCCCCAGATGACCATTTTGTTATTGGGGCTAGATCATAGATGTAATCTCGTGTCTATTTATATAAAAATTTACCTTATATATATATATATATATATATATATATATATATATATATATAGAGAGAGAGAGAGAGAGAGAGAGAGAGAACCTGCTGGTGGCGGAGGAGAGGGCTTTGGGGAGCAAAATAGAAAGTTCGGAGTAGGGTTTTAGAGGCAAGGAGGAGGGGCTGAGCATGAGCGCCATTTACTTCGTGTTTATGGATTCCGGATTAGATGGTCACAGTAGAGGGGAGTAATATAGAACCCTAATTATAAAATAAATAGTTTATGTATTCGATAACATTTTCAGGGGGCTTTCATAGCTCAGTTGGTTAGAGCACCCGTTTAGTAAGCGGGAGGTCCTGAGTTCAAATCTCAGTGAAAGCATTTTTAATTTCTTCTTTTTCTTCCCCTATTTTTAAAGACACTGATTATATTTTACTCTAGCCACAAATGTCAATAAAAATTTAGAGATTGATTATATTTTACGCCAGCCACAAATGTTAACTAAATACCTTAAATTATTTCAATTTTGCAAGTTGTACTCTAAAATTTCATGTTAATATCTTAAACTATTGACGAATTACAAGTTGTACTCTAAAGTTTCATGTTAATATGTTACACTACTCGTCGTCCTCCAGAAGCTCAATGATTTTGTGGGCGACTACTCCACCAGTAGCTGCATACGCCGCCTCCTCCACTCCAAACATGTCTTCACCATTTCTACAAGTTCACCTCCTATCTCTCAACCCTCCTCCACATCCTCTCCGACCTCACGCGTACTTGATGACGTCAATGACCTCATCACCCTTCCACCATCATCGCTATCGGAATTGATTATTGGCGATCAATTCCGTTAAGTAGAAGGTCTAGAGCAAGCTCCTCTCCTTGTATAAAACCACCACCCTGAATTTCGTTTTTTCTGGATTAACAAATTATTAAGTCCATTATTATTATTTCTAGCAATTCCTAATTCACTTCTAATTCCTATTTCTTAATAAACAAAACAAATTCCAAAATAACTTAATAAAATCCTTAAGTCTTTATATATATATATATATATATATATATATATATATATATATATATATATATATATATATATATATGGGAAGGGATATTGCACCAAACTTATTGCATCAATTGTTGCACCAAACAATCTCAACCACACATTTATTTCTATCGTGTGGTTATAAAGCATTCCATAAAGTTGTTGCCACGTCAGCATGCTTTATAACCACATGATTGAAATAAATGTGTGGTTGGGATTGTTTGGTGCAATAATTGATGCAATAACCCTATATATATATATATATATATATATATATATATATATATATATATATATATATATATATATATATATATATATATATATGTATGCAGATGACCTCTAGCCTAGTGGTTAAGAGAGATGCATGCGGCCCGAGTGGTCAGGAGTTCGAATTTCAGTGGAAGCGATTCCAGAAACAATTTACCTGGTTCTATATATATATATATATATATATATATATATATATATATATATATATATATATATATATATATATATATATATATATAAAGGCATGCGGTGCTTGAGTTGAGGATAGTTGTGTTTATGGGTATTGGATATAGTGAGTATATATATATATATATATATAAAGATGGCGACGGCTCCCGACCCTAGCTCTGCTAGGGCATCCAGGTATTTGATCGAAACGGCGGCAAGGCCGGCGGAAAGGTGGGAAGGGGGGACGGGGCGGCTCCTTGCGAAGGGCGGTGGAGGGGGGACGACCCCCCCAGGCGGTAGAGGAGGGTCGGGCGACCCTAGGAGGGGGGGATCCACCCCTCCAGGCGGTGGCGGAGACAAGGCAACCCCCCCCCGGCGGAGGGGGGGTCGGGCGACTCCAGCGGAGAGGGGGCGGCCCACCCTGGTGGCGGCGGCTGCGGGGAGACCCCCCCAGGCGGAGGGGGGGTCGGGCGACACCGGTAGGGAGGGGGCAGCCCGCCCTAGTGGCGGCAGCAGCAGGGAGACCCCCCCAGGCGGAGGGGGGGTCGGGCGGTGGCGGCGGGGCGCTCCACGGCGGGAAGGGGTCGGTTGGATCTATCGGGACCACCACGATTGGGGGTTCAGGAGTGAGTAGAGGTCCGGCACCGACTTTCGAATTCGGGTCGGGGTCTACTATGGGGGCAGACGGGACTGGAGAGGCAGGCTGGCAGACGGTGGTGAGACGACGGGCCGGAGGACGACGAGGGGTTCAAAACCAAGGGAATCCTGGGAGCCGACCCCCAAGAGGCACTGCTGATCCGCATCGCCGAGGGAGGAATATGGTTCGCACAGTGTCTGGGTGGCGGCCAAAAGCGACGGCGGCGGAGAAGGAAAAGGGTGTTGTAGTCGATGCTGGTAGACAAGTCCCGGCTACTGCGACTCCTCCAACCAGGACCCCCTCTACGGAGCAGAGGCCTAGGTCATGGAAGGAGGTCTGCACCCCAGTGGAGTCGCAAAGTCCGATGTCTATGGAATATGTTACCCCGATGGCGGTTGGTGGAGGACACAGGGCTTACTTCCCCGCAGAGAAAATAGCAAAGGTCGTCGATTTCTGGAAGAACACCTTAGTGCTATATGTGTTAGGGAATAAGCCGTTCTTTGGACAAATCAGGGGTTATGCGGAGAGAGTCTGGAGGCCCAAGGGCAGCATGGAATTCTTCTTCCGGGAGAATGGATTTTACTATGTCAAGTTTGGGCTGGCGGAGGATGTGACCAGGATTGTTCAGGGAGGGCCATGGTCGTTTGATGGAAGACTCATTATTTTGAAAAAATGGACACCGGAGCTGAGGTGTGAGAAGGAAGTGTTGAATGCCATCCCCGTCTGGATTCGGTTCCCAGAATTTCCTGTTCAATATTGGAGCATCCCGCTTCTCATGAGACTCGCCAGCCTCGTGGGGAAGCCGATCAAGGCAGATGAGGCCACTACTTTCCGAACTAGAATAATGTACGCCAGAGTCTTTGTGGAGATCAAGACAGGATCGGAGCTCCCGAGCATGCTCGAGTATCAGGTACCATCTGGAGAGGTTCTGACGCAGGCTGTGGAGTATGATTGGGTCCCACCCATGTATTCGAATTGCGAGTGCTTTGGACACATTACCAGCGCGTGCAACTATAAGGGGAAAGAGTCCGCCAGGCCACAGGCGGGCCAGACAGAGACATCCCGGCCGGAGACGGTTCAGACGGAGGCACCAGAGAGGGAGGCGGCCCCTATTCACTTGCCTGAGGAGATGGCGCCAGAGAGACACATGGAGGAAGACACAGTTATGGAGATTGATAGGAGACTGGAGACAGGTTTGACATCGAGACAGGAGAGCATGCAGGGTGCGCTGGTCCCGTTCAGGCCTCGGAGGACTATGATGACCAGGGGGATGAGTGCGGCGGAGAGTAGTCAGAGGGGGGCGGAGGCCTCCACGGCACTTATGGTTTACACCAGCAGGAAGAGACACGCCCCTGCCACTTTGGAGGATATTCCTCAGATGAGGAAGATGGATGATCAGACCGAGCCTAATCCCGACTGGACACTTACTCTTAGCCGGATTCAGGCTCATCTTGCCCCTTCCTCAATGGTAGATGCAGTTCTTGAGCAGACGGATGAGACACTTCCCTCGAGTGTCAATCCAGAGGAGTTACAGGGGGACCCAACATCTTTTATTTAGATGTCGGTCCTAGCATGGAACATTAGGGGGGATGTTCCATTGGTCGATGGAGGGAGATCAGAGGGGTGCTGAGGAGAGAGGCATGTGATATTGCTATTCTGCTGGAGACGAAGATTCGAGGGGCCGCTATGCTCTCACGTCGGACTCCGTAACCTGGGATCACATCCATAACTTAGATCTTTGTGGTATGGCAAGGATCTGGGTTAGGTAGAACACAGGTAGTTGGGTGGGGGTTCAGATTCACAAAGTCTGAGCAACTCATCGGTGTTACTTTTGAGAATAAAGGTGGATTCAGATTCATCATGGGTGCTGTATATGGGCACAACGACCGGAGACTCCGGGAGGCTCTGTGGGGGGATATTGTGCTTATGGGTCATATGGCGGACAACATGCATCTTCCCCTACTCATCATGGGGGACTTCAATGCTATGTTGCTTCGTCAAGAGAAGGTTGGGGGCCGGCCTGTACCGGATCCGATTTTATATGACTTCCAGAGGTGCCTTCTTATGTCAGGTATGCGGGGGCTGGAGCAAAGTGGACATATTTGGACCTGGCACAACAAGGCTACTCAGAATCGTATTGCTTGTCAGCTGGATCGGGCCTTGGGAAACAGCGAGTGGTTCAGGTGTTTTCCGAACTCGGTGGCGGAAGGTCTGGCAGCGGGTACTAGCGATCATTTTCCTATCCGAGTGGGTCTATGTGAGAGACCCGCTATGCGGGCAAGGCCGTTTCGGTACAACAACAGCTGGTACCTATCACCAGGTTATGAGGAGGTAGTTATGAGAGAGATGCAGCACTTTCGGGATGGCACGGCCCAATTTCGTATGGTTCACAAGCTCAAACAACTCAAGAGGGCTATCAGAGGGTGGGTGAAGACGAGACCGTGGACTACCCTGGCTGAGAAGGAAGAAGAGCTGCGGGTCACTCAGGTGGCCCTCCAATCTGATATTATGAATGGAGATCTGGCGGCTAAGGAGAAGACCCTGATTGAGGAGGTTAGCATCATGCGACTACAGGAGGAGATCAGTGCGGCACAGAGGGCTAAATGCACCTGGCTCAAAGATGGAGACCGTTGCACCAAATTCTTTTATGATGTGATCCGCACCCGTCAGCATCGGAACAGCATCCCCAGACTTCTGAATGCTGAGGGACGTCTTGTAGGAGACCCGGTGGAGATCCAGAAGGAGGCCGTCAGATTCTATACTGACTTATATCAGCAGACGGACTACTCCAGCATGTTCCCGGCCCTGGTTACGAAGAGACTGGTGTCCCGACATGGGAACAGTCTACTTTTGGCACCGGTGAGGATGGAGGAGGTGGAAGATATTGTGAAGAAGGCTAATCCCAACAAAGCTCCTGGGCCTGATGGCTTCTCTGCGGGGTTCTTTAAGCGACACTAGGGTGTGCTTAAGGCACCTGTTCTGGCAGCAGTCCAGGAGTTCTTTGTTGAGGGCCGGCTGCTGAAGGAGATGAACCATACGTTCTTGACTCTGGTTCCTAAGAAGGAAGGAGCGACCTCCCTTGCAGACTTTAGACCCATAGCTTGCTGTAATTTCCTTTACAAGATTATCACTCATCTTATGTGCAGGCGTATGGAGGGGATTATGCAGGGTCTAGTGTCCCAGAACCAAGCAGCGTTTATCAAGGGTCGGTCGATAGCGGAGCACAGTCTGCTTGCTCACGAGATGGTGCGGGAGTTCAGCAAACCGGGGGGGATGAAGGCTTGTGTGAAGCTTGACCTTCAGAAAGCGTATGACACGGTCAATCGGGACTTCCTGTGCCACTTGATGCTTGCCATGGGGTTTGACGAGCGATGGGTTGCGAGGGTGAGGGAGTGCATCTGCTCCCCTACCTTCTCTGTCCTCATCCAGGGCACGCCACATGGCTATTTTAGTAGCAACAGGGGGTTGAGGCAGGGCGACCCCCTCTCCCTGTATCTCTTTACCTTGGTGATGGAGTACTTCACGAGTATGATGGATATAGCAGTACATAGCGGAAGGATTGTTCCCCTTTTCCGGTTGGTGAGTCCTGTTGTATCTCATTTGATTTATGATGATGATTTATTGGTGCTACTCCAGCCTTCCATGAGGGGAATGAGAGCGCTCTCTGACATTATGGAGGAGTTCGGGCGGCTATCTGGGCTCCAGTTAAACCGGAAGAAGAGCAGAGTCTACTTCAGCTCCCGGTGTACACTTCAGGAGGAGAGAGCCTTCGCCTTAGGTGTGGACAGAGGCGAGCTCCCAGTGAAATACCTGGGGGTCCCGCTAACGGTCAACTATGCCCGTGAGCAGGATTGTCATAGCTTGGTGGACTTTGTTCAGAAAAGAGTGGAGGGCTGGCAAGCGGCGGGGCTTTCATTTGGGGGACGGATTGAGTTGGTGCGGTCGGTCATTGCGGGCATCACTATGTTCTGGCTCCAGTCTATCCAGATCCCTACAGCTACTATTCGGAAGGTGGAGGCTATTTGCGCTAACTTCATATGGAGAGGAGGGATACATGCGATATCATGGGATCAGTTATGTCGGCCTCGGGAGGAAGAAGGAGTTGGGTTGAGGTCTCTTCGTGCGGTTCAGAAGGCAGCTTGTGTGAAGATGGCCTGGAAATTCATCAAAGGGGTCGCTCTGGGTGGACTGGATGGCTAGCAGATACTTACGGAGGACCAACTTCTAGGCCTGCAGGATTGACAACAATTTCTCGGTCATATTCAAGGCCATCATGAGATGTAGACCGGTGCTCCAGACAGCTATCTGCAGGCGCATGAAGGATGGGACGACTATCGACCTTTGGCTAGACCCTTGGTTGGATTCCAGATCCCTGCTAGAGATATTGGGAGGACAGCTGGACAGGGAAGCGAGAAGGGGGCTCACATGCAGCCGGATCATTAGAGACAGAGTTTGGAGGCCAGAGGGATACCCTTTTACTGGCCAGCTTGCAGCCGAGTGTCACGCCCCAGAACCAGAATACTGGAGAGCGGGGGCAGACACAGCCAGCTACGTATATTGAAATAGAATACATCTCAACTATACGGTCACGGCTGTCTAGATATGAGGGTTTACTACAAGCCAGCAGTCTCTTAAGGTCAAGCCTATTGTCTCAATCTCAAGCAATTAACAGAGTTACAAGATGTCAGAGCATCAAATATATATATATAAGGCGTCCCAAATATTACATATTGGATGATCATGAAGCTAGTCGTACAAAATGATAGGACTAGCAAGAGTTCAGTCATACATGATCAACCCTAGGATTTGTTAATCATGTTTACAGCCCGTAGGCAGACAGTAAGTAAATGTGCATCGAGCTAACAGGTGCTCGTCGGCTAAACGCCTCAAAAGAATAAATTTACATATTTGTGGGTGAAACAAAAGGAAAACCCACTCTTGGCCCGGGTTCCGTCTAGTTGTCACCATTGGGCTGGAAGCTTGGTAGATCCTCGGGAGCTGCTCGGAAATCTGGCCACACAAAACCAGCTGGGTCAAACCCCAGAAAGAGCAAGTGCCACAAAGGAGGCCACAAATAAGAACAAAAGCCAGCATATCAGAACATAAAGAATAAAAGAAAGTACAAGTACGCAGGGCGATAAACGACTAGGGACGTGGAACCATTCCGGGAGCCAGGTTACAATCCTTAAACCAAACAAGGACCGGGATTGTACCCCTTCGCTTGAATAGCTCACTGTCTCTACCCATTTATCATTAGAGATAAGTAAAACAATCATGATCAAGAGTTCCAGATACAGGGGCTAGACAAGACTTAAACAAGGCTGGACACCATCCATTCGCAATCGGCCAAGCAAGTACTACGGCTTACTACTTTAACTAACTAGGGTTATCACAAGCCTAATTACTAACAAGATACAAGTGAGAAATTCCAGTCCCAAGCCCTGCAGACCATCCAGTTATCCTTCCGCGGGTTGAGAGTTATAGGTGGGTACATTGCCCGGGAGACAAATGTACCCTTAGGTGACTTAGAGGGTGCAACACATGACAGTGTGCTGGAAATGTGCTCTACTCGTCGGCAAGCTACAAGTCCATTAAAGCGCCCAGATAACGAGACTGCCTGTGACTGGGAATTCTCCATGTTCTAGTTTGATCTAATCATTAGCCTAATCCAATTTAGTGCGAGTCCCTGGCCGTGGTACCCAGGAAGTCACGTCCTAGACATGATGCAAGACAAGACAAGTGGATTGTGCAAACAAGCAAGCAGGAACACCCACGGTGTCAAGGCAAGTCAAGTCAAGTTATCAAGTCAAGTCAAGTCAAGAGTGCGCCGCCACGGGCCACTATCAAGTTATCAAGATAATCATGTCAGGGTACTTGTCAGGGGTGCGCCACGACGGGCCACTATCATGTCAGGTTGGTCAGGTCAGGAGTACACCACTACGGGTCACTGTCGTTTTATGCTAGTTCCTTGTCATACCAGGCCATATACAATAGTCATTCCAAACATGATAAGTAAAATCAAGTTCATGACAAAAGGCGTAAGGATATAAAATGGGCGTAAAATACCTAATAAAATACTAATATAAAATAGGATAATAGAAGAGCCAAGATCAAGAAATAACAAATTCATCATAGACAAGTAGGTTGTGCAGGGTATATACTGCGCAGGGTGCCAAGTGCGCAGGGTGAGCTGCGCAGGGTACCAACTGCGCAGGGTGCCAAGTGCGCAGGGGCAGATGGCGCACAGATGGATTGCGCAGAAGGTAGACTGCGCAGGAGTAAACTGCGCAGGAGTTGGTTGCGCAGAGATGGATTGCGCAATGGTCGATTGCGCAGGGGTTACTTTGCGCATGGCTGGCTTGCGCATGGCTGGCCTGCGCCAGCGCAATCCAGCGCAGCGCAAAGCACTGGCCAAGGATCTTGCGCAAATGGCCATGCGCTAAAGAGCACAGGTCAGGGTGCGCAAATGGCCTTGCACTAAAGAGCGCAGGCCAGGGAATAGTGTGCAATCGGCCAGGTGCTAAAAAGCAGTGGCCGAGAGCTCCACCATGGCTGAACTCTCAAGAACACCAAGTTCAAATCTTCACAACTTAGCCAAATCAAAACCAAATTTAGATTTTTAAAGTTCTAACTTGAGTAAAATTGAATTCTCTTCCACATGGAAGAATCAAAACAAGCTAAAATCAAGGTTTAATAGATCAAAACCAAGGAATTCCAAAAATAACTAAAATTTAGATCTAGAACAATGGAGACTCCAAATCACAAAATTCCAAGTTCTAATGTTGTTCTCCATGTCCTAATCTAGCTAATGAACAAATAAAATGTGGTGCTTATTTAATGGCAAGATGCACTTGCCTATAGGTGTGGGTGGAGGAAGAAGAAGAAGAAATTAATGAAGAAATTATGGAGGAGAGAGAAGTAGGTGGGTTATAATGAGGGTGTTGTGGTGGAATGGAGGTGGAGTGTAGGCTTATGGTGTTCCATGCATGTTGAACCAAACCAAACCAAACCAAACATTCTCCACAAAATAAAACCAAGCCATGGTTAAAACCTGTTTACAAGAATCAAAAGACCACATGTCCAGGAAAATAAAATACGTGCCAAAAATCAAATACGAGCATAATACGAAATACGGGAAATGGGGGTGACAACTCTACCCACCTTCAAAGAATTCCGTCCTCGGAATTTAATCAAGGAGCTAGAGATTGCCACGACAAGCTATACTAAGCACAGACAAGCTACACTAAGCAGTTCAATCATACAATCATACAATGCAAGCAAGGAAGGGAAAGCGTAAGGCATAAGAAAGACATTATACCTCACGAGTCAAACAGGTAGGGATATCGCGATCGGATGTCGTCCTCACGCTCCCACGTTGACTCACCTAGAGAGTGATGACCCCAAGCAACACGGACTAAGTTAATAGTCTTGTTCTTGAGCGTCTTTTCTCTTCGGTCCAATATAGACACGGGCCTCTCCTCATACGAAAGGTTGGTACCAACAACCAATTCCGAATGATCTAGGATATGGCTCGGGTCCGGGATGTACCGTCTTAATTGGGACACATGGAATACATCATGTACCTCACTTAACGACGGCGGAAGAGCGAGACGATAGGACACATCGCCTACTCGCTCCAGAATATCGAACGGCCCTATATACCTAGGGCTAAGCTTTCCCCGTACGCCAAAACGAATGACGCCGCGGGTAGGCGAGATCCTAAGGAATACATGGTCGCCGACGGCAAATTCTAAGGGACGCCGATGAGCATCGGCCCAATGGCGCTGGCGATCCTGAGCAACTCGGAGGTGATCTCTGACCTTCCTGACCACTTCAACCGTCTGAGAAATCAGTTCTGGACCGAGCATCTGCCTCTCTCCGACATCGTCCCATGCTAACGGAGATCTGCATTTCCTGCCATACAGAGCCTCGAAGGGTGCCATCTGGATACTGGCCTGGAAACTATTATTGTACGAGAATTCCACCAGGTGCAGGTGATCCTCCCACGAACCACCAAAGTCAAGGGTACATGACCGCAACATATCTTCAAGAGTTTGTATAGTACGCTCTGACTGCCTATCTGTCTGCGGATGATACGCTGAGCTGAACTTGAGACGAGTCCCCAAACTTTGATAAAGACTGCGCCAGAAGTGCGATGTGAATCTCGTATCCCTGTCTGATACTATGCTGACTGGCACTCCGTGAAGTCGGACGATCTGCCTGAGATACATCTCTGCTAGCTGCGCCGTCGACTGTCCAACTCTAAATGGAAGAAAGTGTGCCACCTTGGTAAGCCTGTCCACAATGACCCAAATAGCATCTCTGCCTGCCGAAGATCTGGGTAACCCAGTCACAAAATCCATGGTAATGTGTTCCCATTTCTATTCTGGGATCGGTAAAGGTTGAAGAAGTCCAGCTGGCCTCTGATGTTCAGCCTTGACTTGTTGGCAAACCAAACATCGAGAGACATACCGGGCTATCTCCCTCTTCATACCATTCCACCAAAAGTGTTGACGAATATCTCTGTACATCTTCGTGCTGCCTGGGTGAATGGAGTACTGCGAACTGTGAGCCTCTGCCATGACTTCCTGTCTGATATCTCCACTGGGTACACAAAGACGCGCGCCGTGTCGAAGTGTACCATCCTCATGAATACATAACTCTGGCCTTCTCCCTGCCTCGCACTCTGTTCTGAGCCGCTGAATCTTGGAATCTGTTAACTGTGCTGTCCGGATCCTCTCAACTATGGTGGACTGAATCTGTAGGCTGGCCATCAAGGCCACATTGGAAGGAAGAACCACTTCAATTCCCATCTTCTGAAGATCTGCCAATAGCTCTGGTTGCGCCGTCAAGAAATAAACTCCGGCTCTCCGGCTCAATGCATCTGCTACTATGTTGGCCTTCCCTGGGTGATACTGCAAGTCCACATCATAGTCCACAAGTAGCTCGAGCCATCTTCTCTGCCGCATATTAAGATCCTTCTGGGTGAAAACATACTTCAGGCTCTTATGATCAGTAAATATCTCCACTCTGTCTCCGTACAAGTAGTGCCTCCACAACTTAAGTGCAAACACTACTGCTGCTAGCTCCAAGTCATGGGTCGGGTAATTCTTCTCATGATCACGGAGTTGACGTGACGCATAAGCAATTACCTTTCCATGCTGCATCAAAACACATCCCAATCCTCTGCCTGAAGCATCGCAGTAAACTGTGAATCCTCCGGTCCCATCTGGAAGGGTGAGAATGGGAGCCGTTATCAAACCTCGCTTCAACTTCTCAAATGATTCATGACACTCTGCTGTCCAAACGAACGGCACATCCTTGCGGGTCAACTGAGTCATCGGCGCTGAAATCCTTGCAAAATCAGAGACGAACCGCCGGTAGTAGCCGGCCAATCCAAGAAAGCTGCGAACTTCTGCTACTGAGCTGGGTACTGGCCATGCCTCGATAGCTACAATCTTCTGGGGATCCACTTCCACTCCTCCTCTGGTAATGATGTGACCCAAGTAAGAAATGCGATCGAGCCAAAACTCGCATTTACTGAACTTGGCATACAACTGGTGCTCTCTGAGAATCTGGAGGACAACTCTGAGATGCTGCTCGTGCTCTGCTTCATTCTTGCTGTAGACCAGGATGTCATCAAGGAACACTATCACAAACTGATCCAAGTAAGGCATGAAAATACGGTTCATGAGGTCCATGAACACCGCCGGCGCATTGGTCGCTCCAAAGGGCATAACTAGAAACTCCCAATGCCCGTACCTAGATCTGAACGCCGTCTTCGGGATGTCCTGCTCTCTGACTCTGATCTGGTGGTATCCTGACCGCAAGTCTATCTTCGAGAAAACTGAAGCCCCTTTGAGTTGATCAAACAAGTCATCTATCCTCGGGAGAGGGTATCTGTTCTTGATTGTCACTGAGTTCAAGGTACGATAATCAACACATAGCCTAGACGTACCATCTTTCTTTTTCACAAGAAGCATCGGGGCTCCCCAAGGTGATCCACTAGCACGAATGAATCCCTTGGTTCTGAGTTCTTCAATCATCTTGTACAAAATCTCCAACTCTGAAGGCGCCATTCTGTAGACTCGCTCTGATACTGGTGCTGTTCCGGGAATCAAGTCAATGGTGAACTCGATCTCCCGCTCTGGTGGCATCCCTGGAAGTTCCTCTGGGAAGACATCTGAAAACTCTTCAACTATCCGGGGCAACTGCACTGCTGCTACTGCCATCCGCAATACTGGAGGAGATTGCTCTACTGTGCCTCTGGAAAAAGAAAACTCTGGCTCTCCGGGAATACTAAAGACAACTCTGCCAATATGGCAGTCTATCCTAGCATAATGGTTCCTCAACCAATCCATGCCTAGGACTACATCATAGTCTGCCATAGGGAATTCTATGAATCTAGCGGGGAACTCTCTACCGCTAACTACGATCCGACACGAGGAAAATACTCGATCTACTCCCACAAGACCATTACCAGTAAGTATATTGAGCCTCACTGATAATGACTCGGGCTCCAATCCTATCCGTGTCGCGAATCGTGCAGACATGAATGAATGCGATGCACCTGAATCAAATAATACAGATGCTGGAAAGGTGTTGACGAGAATAGTACCTGCCACTACCTCACCTGGTGCAACTTCTTCTTCCATGGTCATCATCATAGCCTGACCTCTAGCTGCGGGTCCCCTCTGCTGGAAACCCCTCTGTCGGTTCTGTGCTGGAGCCTGGGTGAACTGCTGCTGGTTCTGCTGATGAAAGGCCTGGGCCTGGGGCGCCAATGGCCTTGGGTACTGCTGCTGCTGCTGGACTGGAACTGGGGCTGGTCCTCTCACCGAAGAACTAGAAAGGTTGGAAGATGATGGACCTCCCCTATTCGGGCAGGTCCCTATCTGGTGGTCTGCTCCCCCACAAGCCAGGCACAATCCCTGTGCCCTACGACACTCTGCCACTACATGGCCCGGCTTCCCGCAATGAGAACATCCCATCGCGGAAGACTGCTTCTGTTTCTGCTGCTGCGGGTACGTCGGGGTTGAATGCTGAACCGACGTCACTGAGGCCGCCCGCCTCTGAGTTCCAATAGTTATACCCCTAGCTGCCGGGGCTGGAGCTGAAGATTGGTGCATCTGGTTGTGGGACCGCTTCCTGCCTCCGGTCCTGTCCATAAATCTCCGGGAGGTATACTCATGTCTCCTTGCTGCCTTCAATACTGCATCGAACGTCTGGTGCTCGAACTGCTCGACAGCCAATAATATTTCTAAGTGCAGCCCTTGCTGGAATCGCTGAGCCCTATCGAACTCGGTTGCCACCAAGGTGGGGGCGAACCTACTCAGCCTGGAAAACTCGGTCGCATAGCCATCGACCGTCCTGCCTCCTTGCTTCAAGTTGGTGAACCGGGTCTGCAGGTCGTACCGTGCCACCGCATCGAAGTACTTTGTCTGGAACCTCTCTCTGAACGTCGCCCAAGTGACTGGTGCTGCTAATCCCATGGCCTGAGCTGCCCACCAATCGCGAGCCAAGTCTAACAACTGTAGCCGTACCACGGCCACCTTCTCATTCTCAGGTGTCCTAGCTGCTTCTAGAACCACCTCGGTATCCTGAAGCCAAGCGTCCGCGGCAATCGCATCTTCACTGCCATCAAAGAAGGGAGGGTTCAAGCGCTTGAAACTGTTGGCCGCCTGGTTCCCTTGGGGACCTCCTCGGTTTAGTGCATCATGAACTTCCTGGTGCAAGGCATCGCCTCGACGATCTTGGGATGCAAGCAGTTCTCTGATAAGCCCTACCAAAGGTCCCTCATCCTGTCTAGCTGGTTGAACGGGCGGAGCTGCATGAACTGGAGGTTCCGAGCCTCCGGGAAGCATAACTCTGGAGGCTACTCCAGAGTGCTGAGCTTGATCTTCCTGGCGCTGGGGTGCTTGTCGAGCTTCCTCTGGCTGGTTGGCAGGTCCGGGAGTAATGCCGCTGAAGAAGACGACATAGGGAACAATAAGGAAAGGACCAGGACAGATCAATGATACAAGCATGTGATCAGGTCAAGAATCTCAGAGATTTGAAGATACGAGCAGAGATCAAGGGCGAATATTGATTGAGACATCTATTTAGTAAACCCTCACATTTCTTGATTGACAAGACCTGCATGGGCCACCACTTAAACCGTGTCACGCCCCAGAACCAGAATACTGGAGAGCGAGGGCAGACACAGCCAGCTACGTATATTGAAATAGAATACATCTCAACTATACGGTCACGGCTGTCTAGATATGAGGGTTTACTACAAGCCAGCAGTCTCTTAAGGTCAAGCATATTGTCTCAATCTCAAGCAATTAACAGAGTTACAAGATGTTAGAGCATCAAATATATATATATAAGGCGTCCCAAATATTACATATTGGATGATCATGAAGCTAGTCGTACAAAATGATAGGACTAGCAAGAGTTCAGTCATACATGATCAACCCTAGGATTTATTAATCATGTTTACAGCCCGTAGGCAGACAGTAAGTAAATGTGCATCGAGCTAACAGGTGCTCGTCGGCTAAACGCCTCAAAAGAATAAATTTACATATTTGTGGGTGAAACAAAAGGAAAACCCACTCTTGGCCCGGGTTCCGTCTAGTTGTCACCATTGGGCTGGAAGCTTGGTAGATCCTCGGGAGCTGCTCGGAAATCTGGCCACACAAAACCAGCTGGGTCAAACCCCAGAAAGAGCAAGTGCCACAAAGGAGGCCACAAATAAGAACAAAAGCCAGCATATCAGAACATAAAGAATAAAAGAAAGTACAAGTACGCAGGGCGATAAACGACTAGGGACGTGGAACCATTCCGGGAGCCAGGTTACAATCCTTAAACCAAACAAGGACCGGGATTGTACCCCTTCGCTTGAATAGCTCACTGTCTCTACCCATTTATCATTAGAGATAAGTAAAACAATCATGATCAAGAGTTCCAGATACAGGGGCTAGACAAGACTTAGACAAGGCTGGACACCATCCATTCGCAATCGGCCAAGCAAGTACTACGGCTTACTACTTTAACTAACTAGGGTTATCACAAGCCTAATTACTAACAAGATGCAAGTGAGAAATTCCAGTCCCAAGCCCTGCAGACCATCCAGTTATCCTTCCGCGGGTTGAGAGTTATAGGTGGGTACATTGCCCGGGAGACAAATGTACCCTTAGGTGACTTAGAGGGTGCAACACATGACAGTGTGCTGGAAATGTGCTCTACTCGTCGGCAAGCTACAAGTCCATTAAAGCGCCCAGATAACGAGACTGCCTGTGACTGGGAATTCTCCATGTTCTAGTTTGATCTAATCATTAGCCTAATCCAATTTAGTGCGAGTCCCTGGCCGTGGTACCCAGGAAGTCACGTCCTAGACATGATGCAAGACAAGACAAGTGGATTGTGCAAACAAGCAAGCAGGAACACCCACGGTGTCAAGGCAAGTCAAGTCAAGTTATCAAGTCAAGTCAAGTCAAGAGTGCGCCGCCACGGGCCACTATCAAGTTATCAAGATAATCATGTCAGGGTACTTGTCAGGGGTGCGCCACGACGGGCCACTATCATGTCAGGTTGGTCAGGTCAGGAGTACATCACTACGGGTCACTGTCGTTTTATGCTAGTTCCTTGTCATACCAGGCCATATACAATAGTCATTCCAAACATGATAAGTAAAATCAAGTTCATGACAAAAGGCGTAAGGATATAAAATGGGCGTAAAATACCTAATAAAATACTAATATAAAATAGGATAATAGAAGAGCCAAGATCAAGAAATAACAAATTCATCATAGACAAGTAGGTTGTGCAGGGTATATACTGCGCAGGGTGCCAAGTGCGCAGGGTGAGCTGCGCAGGGTACCAACTGCGCAGGGTGCCAAGTGCGCAGGGGCAGATGGCGCACAGATGGATTGCGCAGAAGGTAGACTGCGCAGGAGTAAACTGCGCAGGACGAGATCCGGGGTGGGCTAGACGAGCCAGAGTCCGTCTTGCTGCGTCTGTTTGGCACATCTGAAAGGAGCGGAACAGACGTATCTTTGAGGGCTTGACTACCCCCCTATTGGAATTCTTCATAATATAGAATTCGATGTATCGGTTATGGCCCCATAATAGTTTATTGGGGCATGGAAAGTTGTGATGTTGTACTTTAATACCTTTTCCGCTATATGCGAGGAATAAATTCACCCTTATTCCAAAAAAAAATATAAAGGCATGCGGTCTGAGTGGTCAGGGATATATATATATATATATATATATATATATATATATATATATATACTATTCTACATGTACGTGCTTTGCACGTATTTTAATTAAAATATTATAAGGTCAGCTGACGTCTTTCCGTCTTTTCCAGATGACTATTCATGTGTGTGCGCTTTCTTTTTACAATGTCAAGATATTTGAAGTATGAATTTTGTTATTTTTTAATTTTCTATTGAGAATGATAACATTTGAAAAATGGTAAGGACAAAAAAATTATTACTACCAAGAAATGAAGAGTTGTATGGAAAAACAAATTTTCATAGCATGCAAACTTTATTGCTTTGACTCTTAAACATAAATGACATGCAAGTTGATATAATAGTATCATGTTTATAAAATACTCAAGGATGCTTTAGGAATTCAAAAGTTTCACCACCAAGTTTTCCTATTATATATACTAGCATATGTGCACGCGCCTTACATGTTAAAAGCATATGTGCACGTGCCTTACACGTATTTTAACATTCTTTAATTAACTTAGAAAGACTTTTTAGGAAGACCAAAGGATAGTCTTCGTAATTACTAAATTATTCTTATTAAAATTAATGAACCATTTTTAATTACTATAGACATATAAGGATATTTTTGGAATTCAAAAGTTTCACCATCAAGTTTTCCTATTATATAGTAGAATAGATTAAAATTAATGAACCATTTTTAATTAAAATTAATGAACCATTTTTAATTAGTATAGACATGTAAGGATATTTTTGGAATTCAAAAGTTTCACCATCAAGTTTTACTATTATATAGTCGAAGTAGAATATATATATATATATATATATATATATATATATATATATATATATATATATATATATATATATATATATATATATATATACACTAATGACCTTTAGCTCAAGTGGTTAGAGTGAGGCACATCCTCCCCGAGAGGTTGCAGGTTCGAGCAATGGAAAAAGCACATTTAATTTCATGTGGAGGAATAAATGTGAGTGCGGGCCGGATACGGTGAGATACAAGTAATGGTGTAGGCCTTCGGATCGAGACTGATGCGGTGAGATACAAGCATGGGTGCAGGCCTTCGAGCCGAGTTTGTAGGCATTCGGGTCATGAATCTGTGTGTGTGTATATATATATATATATATATATATATATATATATATATATATATATATAATCACCCTAATCCCCTTTCCTAATAATTATGTATGTACTAATTACTTATTCTTAGCAATTTCCATTGTTAATAAATAGTTATTTATTTAGCTAATTATTGTTTATTAGTTATTATTACTAATTATCATTCTTAATGACCTTTTCAAACCAAATTGGATTCTTGTTATCTCCTCACTCTCACAACATTCTCCATTTCCCTCTCCTATTCAAACAAACTAAAATTACTCCCATCCTACATTCCTAAACACCACACACTCACAGCACAAGCTTCCCCACGCACCCACTCTACACCTCACACACTCTCCTATTTTTTCTTTGGTTATTTGAAAGCAGATGGAAGCGTAAAATTAGAATTTTTTTTTTGTTTTGCATACGCAAATCTTTATACTTGTTGTGTTTGTATGTGTTAAAGAAGTGGAGGTTTAAAGTGGGTAATTCATAATTTGTTGTTTGGATGTTTGTTGAAGTTAACTTGGAAGTATAAATTTTTGTAGTTGCTATGTTTTGATATTGTGATGAAGTGGTAGTAGAAAGGTGATATGGTTTTCCACTTTGAAAATGGATGAGCTTACAGAGGAAAATTCGAAAATAGAAAAACAGGTAGATGAAAACAAATCTCATAATCAACATATGGAGGTGGGTTAAAAACCTCAACCACACAGATTACATTGATGAGCTTCTTATTTATAAGAAATTTAGTAACAATAAAGATAAAAACAAAATAATCTAAGATAACAATAATATAATGAAGAAATATCCTCCTTATCCATACTGATTGATATGGATGAGTTGGAGGTTTGAATTGATAAGTTCAAATTTTGAACTTATAATTGGTATGATCCTCTAACATCTCTCCTCAAACTGTGCTTGGTGGCCATGCACAGTTTGTCGCATAATGATTCCAGAGCAGTTCATCCACCATATTGGGCTTGTTTTAGAGAGAGAGAGAGAGAGCATCTTGGGCTTGTTGAAGAGAGAGCACCTTGGGCTTGTTGAAGGGAAAGCATCAAGTTCATCCACCGTCTCTTTTGGCCTTTATTTTTTCTAGTATTGCTTGGATGTGTGTAAGTCAATCACATATCTGAGAGTTTCTTCAGAAAGTATTCTGATTCCACCCACGAAGAAGAGAATCAGATCTTCTTTTGGATTTGGAGTGTTGGGTTGTTTGAATTTGGTGTCATGCATAAGTGGGATTGTTTGGATTTGATTTTGGTACGGAATTTCTCGTATCAGTGGGATTTGGGATTGTTTGGATTTGGTGTTTGGGATTATTTGGATTTGGTTTGATGCATCAGTGTTTGGATTGAATTTTGTGTGTAGGACTGTTTGAATTTGGTGTGATGTATTTGAGAAAAAATAATGTTGTGTCGAATATCACAACCTGCTCTGATACCATGAAGAAAAAAACGAAAAAAAGAAAAGACATGTAGATGAAAATCTCATAATCAACTTATGGAGGTGGGTTAAAAACCTCAACCACACCGCTTACATTGATGGCCTTCTTATTTATAAGAAATTTAGTAACAATAAAGATAGAAAAAATAACCTAAGATAATAATAATATAATCAAGAAATATCCTTCCTATCCATGATGATTGATATGAAAGAGTTGGAGGTTTGAAATGATAAGCATGAATCTTGAACTTGTAATTTAATTGATCCTCTAACATCTCCCATCAAACTGTGTGTGGTGGCCATGCATAGTTTGTCACGTAATGATTCCAGAGCAGTTCATCCACCATCTTGTACTTGTTTGAGAGGGAGCACCATCTTGGACTTGTTTGAGAGAGAGCATCTTGGACTTGAGAGAGAGCATCAAGTTCATCCACCATCTTTTCTCTCCTTTATTTTGTCTGGTTTTGTTTTTTAGAGCTTCCCACACAACATGGAGTGTGCCGATTCCACCAACGAAGAAGACGATCAGATCTTTGCCCAGTAATGAAATCATCCGTTTTTTTGGTGTGGAATTTTCTACATCAATGGAATTATTTGTGTTTGATGTGTGGGATTGTTTGGATTTGGAGTGTTGGTTGTTTGAATTTTGTGTGATGCATCAGTGGGATTGTTTGGATTTGGTTTGGTATGGGATTTTCTATATCAGTGGGATTTGGGATTATTTGGATTTGGTGTGATGCATCAGTGATAGGATTGAATTTTGTGTGGGGAATTGTTTGAACTTGGTGTGATATATTTGGGGAGAAATAGTATTGTGTTGAATGATCACAACCTGCTTTGACACCAAGAAGAAAAACCAAAAAAAAAAAACAGGTAGATGAAAATAAATCTCATAATCAACATATGGAGGTGGGTTAAAAACCTCAACCACACCGATTACATTGATGACCTTCTTATTTATAAGAAATTTAGTAATAATAAAGATAAAACAAAATAATCTAAGATAACAATAATATAATGAAGAAATATCCTTCTTATCCATAATGGTTGATATGGATGAGTTGGAGGTTTGAACTGATAAGTTCAAATCTTGAACTTGTAATTGGTATGATCCTTTAACACTTACCCCCTTACACATTTCTTTCTATAGATAAATAACTTGCCTATATTATACTTAGCAAATGCGTACTTACAATCTAAAATTTTAATATTGATTAATCTATTACATTAATCTAAAACAATGAATAGAAAAATATATTTGAATATTTTTTGGCATAAAAATGAACTGGTATATACTCAAAGAATAACTAAAGAAGATGCAATCCAATAGTTGACTAAAAGTTATTAAATCAATCAATAAATTGTACATGGCTGATAATACAGAAGAAAGTAAATAACAATGTTACTTCTTCAAACAAACAATAATAGATATTACACTTGAACAAAAAATAATATCTTACATTTAAACATTCAATAATAGATATTACACTTGAACAAAAAATAATATCTTACATTTAAACATTCTTTGACGAGAAAAAAAAAGCAAAACTAAAATTTGAAGTGAACAATCTTTGCCATTGAATAGTAAAAAGCTTCATATCTTTGTACTTTACAGTTTCTCCAAACCCAAAATTGGGTGGCTCAAAGGATTAGCTCAACGAGTTGTGGCTGCGAAAGTATCAAATATAGTATCAGTAGAGAATAATGCAACCACACAAAATTAGAATGCACAAAACTATATAGCACACTATCATAAGAGCTGTTGGAGCTTTTTCTTGACATGTAGAGAAAGCATGCTTTCAATACATGCCTAGTGAAATTTTGTTCCACATTGGAAAAGCACCATGAGTATTGAGTTGTATCTCAATATATACTTGGTATGTTGTTGAGATGAGCACATGGGGTGGTGACCCTAAGGAGGAAACCATGTGGGTGATTTTACTAGGAGGTAAGGATAAGACTCTATGGTAAAGCTTAATGCTTTTTGCTCTTGGGAATTAATTTCCATTGGAGCTAAGCCCCGTAGGACATAGCGACTCGGACTCGAACTCATCGGCTCATGAGACAATTGGCGCACGCTGTGCGCCAATTGGCTCAAATCGTATTTGTGCACGATTTGAGCAGTTACAGAATGTTCGGGGCAGTTTTTCCCACGTCTCGAACATTTTTCTAACTGGGCAGTTACAGTGCGGCCTATATAAGCTTTTCTGCTCTCTCTCAGGAATTAAGTGTTCATTACAATTCCTTATGAATTTCAGAGAGTTCAAGAGAGCATAGACGTTCTGTGCCAGCGCCATTTAGCGCAGGAGTCCGGGCCATCCGAGGAGTCAGAAGAGCGAAGTGTTCCAAAGTTCTCCATAGAACTTGCTGATTCCTGGAAGCTGTTCGTGTGGGGCGAATCAAGCTTTGAGCGCCGGTGATCATTCACCCCAGCAGGCTTTTTCCTTCTCTGATCTAATCAGAATATTATGTTTATCTTCTGTCCACTTGCAACTCGTTCTGAACGAAAACAGTTCTCATCTAATCAGAAACTGTTAGTGGAATTTCTGCTGCTGTTGCTACGAATTCTTCTGTGTCTTCTTCGAAGTAACACACTAGGTTTTCGTCTCTCAGAATCCTCCAAGGATCTCTGTCTTGCACGTTCTTTGAAGTGTTGTATAATTTTTAGTTTTCTATCGAAAATTATGCCTTGGGAATAACAATTTCAAAGCTTGATTTCACAATATGGAAAACTTTCGTGCTTCACTAATCAATCCCAACTTCACGAAGTTAGAACAATTTGATGGAGAGCACTATCAAGTCTGGAAGAGAAAGGTTACTCTCAAGCTTCAACTTTCCGAAGTTGACCACGTGTTAACCGAGGAAGAACCTATTGTCACGACCCGCACCCACCGGGAGGGTACGAGTATGTAACAGCGCCCAGCCTACGCCGCAGTATCGACGGTAGAACGCTGTTCTAGGTCAAGAACTATAACTAACTAACATGAAAGACTCTCCATACGGAGCCCAACACAGAGGTGCAACTCAATCACAATCTAAGGCAGAATATAGCACGATAAGATAGATAAGAGAAATCCTCAACTGAGGTACAACAGAAATGAAATACAAGTCTCAACATCTCTACAATATACAACTCTGAAACAAGACAACAGCTAAACATGAAAGAAGAATAGTCTAAGCTATCTATACTATGCAAGGGGTATCATCCTCAGCAGCTACCTGAACCTCCCCAGGGGTCCAGGTCGCGAGTGTCATCTAGGCAAGCTCCAAAGTAAGGGGTGCAGGGTTCCTCATCATCCTCTGTAAAATTTTCAATAGGTCCAGTCAGGACGGGAGCGAGCACAATACATCTCACGCAGATCATAACAGGTTAGAGAATATAAACATGCAAGAGAGTACGATACATGAAACTGAAAGAAAGTACATGATGTAAACAGGAAGAGAACTGTAATATAAATATCTACTATAAGTAGAGAGCTACCAGTGACTAGTGATTTAGAGTACAAAGTCGACATGTGAACGACTGGATTTGCACATGACTATACTAAAGAGGTGCACATGGCTATACTACTTTGGAATTGTTCACATGACTATTTATACTCCCCCGTACCCCAATCAATACACAAGGATCCAAACAAGTTATGTTACGTACATGGTTTTCACATGAAACCCATAAATGGGTGCACATGAAATATACACGAGAGCTCATACATGAGTGCACATGAAGTTCACATGGAGGCCCATAAACGGGTGCACATGAAATTCACATGAAAACTCATAAATGAGTGCACATGCAATATAGGTTATACATGAGATACATGGAAAATATGACCGATTCATGAGAGCACATGAGAGTACACGAGCATGCATGAACGAGCATGAAGCACATGAGAAACATGGATAACATGAGAGCGAGGAATACATGATGTACACGAAACACATGACACAATGTATCCGATGCTCCCGAGGGGGATAACATCTCAATGTAGGGATCCATATAGTACCAATCCGTGATAATATCGTGACAGCATCAAATAAGGTAAACTAGAGCAGGAATATAATTCTAAGCAAGTTATGAAATGATCAGAGAATGTACTCGCTTGGTATCTGAATAGCTGTGAAAATGTACTGTCCGAGATAAGGTACCTGGCTCCTAGTTAGAGCAACACAAGTCACAACAAGTCTAAAATGGCCATAATATGCACTACGATGCGTTCTACATGAATCTAGGTCAATCTAGTCTATACTAGGCTAACAAGGCTATTCTAAGCCTAACAAGACTACACTAGTCTATTCTGGGCTCACTAGCTAAGCAGATACAATCACAGGCCATAGGCTAATAGACTAAGCCATGGGCTAAGGCAATACCATGCCTAAGACCAACCATAAATCATAAACACAAGACAAAATTATCTATAACAAAATATCACACATAAAGATACGGCTATGCAATATAACATAGCCTACGCAACTTTAATATAGAAAATACATATTAGTATATAGGCTCCTCTTAAATACCACACATACATATTTATATCCAATATATATATATATATATGTACACCCACAATATATATAGGATACACATATTAACACCTAGGCTCCTATGTGTATCACACATACATATATATCAATCGTATATATATAGATACACTCACATATATATAGGATATCTATATATATAAATATCTCAATATACATATATATATATATATATATATATATATATATATATATATATTTATATATATATATATATAAGGAAGGGGGACACATGAACTCATGTGTCAAGTGGGTGTGTCAATGCGAGACAAGATAGGGTGTGTACAGAGTGTTCCTGTGTGTGTGTAGGCAATGAGGGAAGACAATGTGGTATCATGTGCATGTGAGTGAGTGTGTGTACAGAATTAAGAATAGAAAGCAGTGATGTATTAAGGGAAAACAGTGGCTAATCCTGAAAACAGCGAATGCAGGAAATAAGAACCAATACATTTCAATTCAGTTATAATGCAAACTAAAAACTCAGTTTTTTTCCCAATGCAAGATTGTGTGTGTGCTCATATTGTTTGTGTGAAAGTGTGTTTCCTAAAAACAGGGTGTGAGTGGCAGGTATGAGAGCTAATGGTGGCTGATTTGTGCTGTCCTTTAGGGACTGGTATGTGGGAAAAATAAGGACTGCAATGTAGGGTGATCAAGGGGCATACCAAGGCTGTTATGGTGGTGGTTAAGGGGACTGGTTAAGGGCCTGTTAACAGTGGGTTCAAGGGACATAATGGATTAAGTTTTAGACAGGCTATGGGGGGGTATATATGGACTGAACAAGGTTAATATAGGACTGAAATGTGAGGGTGTGTCAGGTTTTACTCATGTGTGTGTGCTCAGTTTTTGTTACTGTGTGTCAAGATATTTGTGTGTATGTGTGGTGTAAGGAGTGGGAAGGAAAGTGACAGATGTGTGTTTGAAAACATGTGGGTATGTGAACATGTGTGATCTCAATACAAGGATGTCAGTAGCAAGAATCCAAAGCCTAAACTAAAAGAATGACAGAAATTATGGGAACCAATCCTCATGTGTGACAGTCCTATACTCTTAGGTTAACATCAATAGTTCAAGTAAGTATTTAGACAAAGGCAATATAAACCATAGACCCAGTTTGCAGGAACTGGGAACACAGCTCACCAATACATCATAAAACTGAATCAAAATCTTAGGAATACAAATTAAGTAAATGGCAAACGATTCTCAGTTAAACCCCTTTCCAGTTAATGACAGTGCAATGGCAGATAGGTTAGGAAGAGTAATTCTCAGGTTAAAAACTCATGTGACAGTGTATAGGAATGTATAGGAGTTGACAGTTAAATTTCATTGAATCCATTCTCAGGTTTTGAAGAAGGAAACTGGAATCGATTAACAGTTAACAATAACCCAGTTGACATAGGAACTAACATTGAATCTAAGTTACAAAAATCAGTTTCTAAATAGAAATGAAAATCAAAGTTATGGATTGGGGAAGATGGCTATACCTCTTTCTTCAAAGCTTGAGAGAAAATAATTAAAAGAGGCAAGAACAAATGGAAGAGGCATTAAATAGGGTGAAAAACTCTAGGTTGGCTGCCATGGGCTGATTAGGGTGAGGTTTGGGTACATGGTGTGGGCCTATGGGCCTTAAGGCTAGTTATTGATTTAAGGTTTAGTCACAAGTCATGGCTTATGACTTAAATGTAACTTAGGTCAAATAACCATACCATGGGTCAACTCTAGTCTAACTAGGGTTACATGACCTAACCAAGTCCAAACACAACTAGGGTTAGCTTCTAGGTTAGCCTACCAAGGTCATTGCTAGTCAAAGTCAACCTAGTCAACCCTCATTCAAACAATTCCAAAATAAATTCTAAAAATTCCCATAAATTCAAATAAATTATAATAAGTCCAAATAACCCTAAAAATGTCAAAAATACCCTAATCATATGGCTAGGCTCTAGGGTAGGCAGTCTCTACTGTTCACTAGCAAAACACCAAAAATCACAAGTCATAAATTTAAATAGTTTAAAAATAATTAAAAATCACTAAAAATCATAATATGAATAAATATCATTAAATAATAATTATAATTACAAAATTTCAAAATTACCCTCTTCTGGAAAACTGGGTGTTACAATCCTACCCACCTTATAAAAATTTCGTTCTCGAAATTAAGATGGTAGCAGGCCTTCTAGGTCAAACACCCCACAAACAAAGTCTCAAACATACCGTCAGATAATCATATACGTCTGTCCAAAGTCATGATACTCAGAATCTTCGTCGTGCTAGTGAGCAAGGCTACGATAATCACAGAGTCCTTGACTAAGGCACATACCTCTAGAATCATGGTATTTAAAATTTTCGCATTGCCGCATGCTTGGCAACGAAAACCTTAAATTTCCACACCCGAGAAATACGTCCTAAATCTGACTATATGTCCTCACCATGCCAGCTAAACACGACCATCGAAGATTCTAGATTCCATAACTGGGTGACCTAGCCCATATGATTTATCTCAGAAGAAATCAAACATAACTTAAGAACAACAGGACAAAATTGACAAATCAACAAGGAACAGAGGGAATCAAAATTTCAAGGCAGTTATAAGAGGCAATTTCAGAATTTGAGTCAAAAGAACGGAACCTGCAACTAGATCTCCAACGGCCTGAGCATCCTCAACTGTCCTGGCAAAAACTCGCCCCTGCTGGCCTCCCCTGGCCTGCTGCTGATGCTGCATGTACCTCTGCTGCTGAGTCGGTAAGGGTAATCCCGTCTGCTGGTCTACCGGAGCCTTAGCTCCTCTCCCTGAACTGTCTGTCCCGATGACTCGGAACACTCTCTCAGACGATGATCGGATCCTCCGCAAAGCAAACATCTGCCCAGCCTCTTCCGGCATTCGCCCCAACCATGCCCTGGCCTCTTACAAAAGAGGCAAATAATAACTAGCTGCTGTTCCGGGGCCTGCTGCTGCCTCTGTGGCTGCTACGTCTGCTGAAAGGGTACACGGTCCTGAAACTGCCGCTGCGGAACGTAGACCTTCGGCTGCTGATACTGCTGCTGGAACTGCTGCTGAAACTGCTGCTGAATCTGTAAAAGAGGCACCTGCTGCTGAATCTGCAAACGAAGTACCTGCTGCTGAATCTGTAGGTGGGGCCTCTTAGCCGGTCCCGCACTGCCACTAGCTCCATGAGTATCTCACATCCTCTTCTCCTTCAGCCCAAGATCGTCCTCTGCTGTCATGGCTCCTACCAGAATCTGCTCGAAAGTGGCGTCGCGGTCGCTCTTGGTATATGACTTGATCTCTCTGATCAAACCCCTGCGGAACCTCCTCGCCTTCCCGACCTCGGTAAAATCCTCGATAAATCTGCTCAAACGGATGAACTCTCCAGCATACTCCTCAATGGTCTGGTTCCCCTGAACCAAACTCTCGAACTGCGCCTCCAAAGCACGGAGTGCGGTATCGGGAAAGAATTTCTTCTTGAACAGTTTCTTGAACGCTGCCCAAGTCTGACCGGCTGTACCAACCCTCGGGTCCGTCTGGTACCAGGTACGGGCCAAGTCCTGCATCTGACTGGCGGCTACCTCGATCTGTAATCCTGTTGGTATCTGTGCCAATCGGAATATCTTCTCAATGTGCTCTATCCAATCGTCAGCGTATATGATGCCCTCTGTACCCTTGAAGTCTCGGGGTCCCATCTTCTTGAAGGAATGGATGTTTGGAGTCCTCGGCTGATACGGCTGCATCTGGCCTCCCTGTGGCTGAGTAGCCACCAGCTCTACTGTCGTCCTAACCAACTGGTGAGTATCTTGTATGCTCTGTCGGATATCAACAGACTGGCTCTGCTGAATCTGTTGCTGAAACTCCATGAATCGCTAGAAGAGGGTAAACATCTGAGCCGCATCTACTGTCCCTGAAGGTAACTGCTGCTGAGTCATATCTGGAATGACGGGGGAAGACCTCCGGACAAGTGGAGGTGCACTCCCAAAGGCTGCAGAAGCTCCTATATGAGCAGAAATAGGGGGTGTTGGGGTCCCAGCGTCCACGATCAGGCGAGGGGTGGTAGGCCTCTCACCAGCGTCTGCTGGGCCAGAGCGATGCGATCGTGTCTCAATCACCATCCTGGAGACAGATCAAACAAGGAATTAATACTGAGATAGAATCGATAATTCAAAGGAGGACAGTTATCCAAGGAAGCAAATTTTCAACAGGAATTTAGATGGCAGGAATCCAGTTAAGAGTTTTTTCTAATGTGATTGAGTACCTCAAAAATATCCTAACCCTACTGCAGGCTGTAGTGGTACTATAGTTCGAATACCACTACACAAACTCGACCTGTATGGGCCACCACTAGAAACGTGTCACGATCCGCACCCACCGTGAGGGTACAAGTACGTAACAGCGCCCAGCCTACGCTGCAGTGTCGGCGGTAGAACGCTGTTCTAGGTCAAGAACTATAACTAACTAACATAAAATACTCTCCATACGGAGCCCAACACAGAGGTGCAACTCAATCACAATCTAAGGCAGAATGTAGCACGATAAGATAGATAAGAGAAATCCTCAACTGAGGTACAACAGAAATAAAATACAAGTCTCAACATCTCTACAATATACAACTCTGAAACAAGACAACAGCTAAACATGAAAGAAGAACAGTCTAAGCTATCTATACTATGCAAGGGGTATCATCCTCAGCAGCTGCCTGAACCTCCCCAGGGGTCCAGGTCGCGAGTATCATCTAGGCAAGCTCCAAAGTAAGGGGTGCAGGGTTCCTCATCATCCTCTGTAAAATTTTCAACAGGTCCAGTCAGGACGGGAGCGAGCGCAATACATCTCACGCAGATCATAACAGGTTAGAGAATATAAACATGCAAGAGAGTACGATACATAAAACTGAAAGAAAGTACATGATGTAAACAGGAAGAGAACTGTAATAGAAATATCTACTATAAGTAGAGAGCTACCAGTGACTAGTGATTTAGAGTACAAAGTCGACATGTGAACGGCTGGATTTGCACATGACTATACTAAAGAGGTGCACATGGCTATACTACTTTGGAATTATTCACATGACTATTTATACTCCTCCGTACCCCAATCAATACACAAGGATCCAAACAAGTTATGTTACGTACATGGTTTTCACATGAAACCCATAAATGGGTGCACATGAAATATACACGAGAGCTCATACATGAGTGCACATGAAGTTCACATGGGGGCCCATAAACGGGTGCACATGAAATTCACATAAAAACTCATAAATGAGCGCACATGCAATATAGGTTATACATGAGATACATGGGAAACATGACCGATTCATGAGAGCACATGAGAGTACACGAGTATGAAGCACATGAAAAACATGGATAACATGAGAGCGAGGAATACATGATGTACACGAAACACATGACACAATGTATCCGATGCTCCCGAGGGGGATAACATCTCAATGTAGGGATCCATATAGTACCAATCCGTGATAATATCGTGACAGCATCAAATAAGGTAAACTAGAGCAGGAATATAATTCTAAGCAAGTTATGAAATGATCAGAGAATGTACTCGCCTGGTATCTGAATAGTTGTGAAAATGTACTGTCCGAGATGAGGTACCTGGCTCCTAGTTAGAGCAACACAAGTCACAACAAGTCTAAAATGGCCATAATATGCACTACGATGCGTTCTACATGAATCTAGGTCAATCTAGTCTATACTAGGCTAACAAGGCTATTCTAAGCCTAACAAGACTACACTAGTCTATTCTGGGCTCACTAGCTAAGCAGATACAATCATAGGCCATAGGCTAATAGACTAAGCCATGGGCCAAGGCAATACCATGCCTAAGACCAACCATAAATCATAAACACAAGACAAAATTATCTATAACAAAATATTACACATAAAGATATGGCTATGCAATATAACATAGCCTACGCAACTTTAATATAGAAAATACATATTAGTATATAGGCTCCTCTTAAATACCACACATACATATTTATATCCAATATATATATATGTACACCCACAATATATATAGGATACACATATTAACACCTAGGCTCCTATGTGTATCATACATACATATATATCAATCATATATATATAGATACACTCACATATATATAAGATATCTATATATATAAATATAAATATATATATATATATATATATATATATATAAATATAAATATAAATATATATATATATATATATATATATATATATATATATATATATATATATATATATATATGTGTGTGTGTGTGTGTGTGTGTGTGTATATATATATATATATGTGTGTGTGTGTGTGTGTGTAAGGAAGGGGGACACATGAACTCATGTGTCAAGTGGGTGTGTCAATGCGAGACAGGATAGGGTGTGTACAGAGTGTTCCTGTGTGTGTGTAGGCAATGAGGGAAGACAATGTAGTATCATGTGCATGTGAGTGAGTGTGTGTACAGAATTAGGAATAGAAAGCAGTGATGTATTAAGGGAAAACAGTGGCTAATCCTGAAAACAGTGAATGCAAGAAATAAGAACCAGTACATTTCAATTCAGTTATAATGCAAACTAAAAACTCAGTTTTTTTCCCAATGCAAGATTGTGTGTGTGCTCACATTGTTTGTATGAAAGTGTGTTTTCTGAAAACAGGGTGTGAGTGGCAGGTATGAGAGCTAATGGTGGCTGATTTGTGCTGTCCTTTAGGGACTGGTATGTGGGGAAAATAAGGACTGCAATGTAGGGTGATCAAGGGGCATACCAAGGCTGTTATGGTGGTGGTTAAGGGGACTGGTTAAGGGCCTGTTAACAGTGGGTTCAAGGGACATAATGGATTAAGTTTTAGACATGGTATGGGAGGTATATATGGACTGAACAAGGTTAATATAGGACTGAAATGTGAGGGTGTGTCAGGTTTTACTCATATGTGTGTGCTCAGTTTTTGTGACTGTGTGTCAAGATATTTGTGTGTATGTGTGGTGTAAGGAGTGGGAAGGAAAGTGACAGATGTGTGTTTGAAAACATGTGGGTATGTGAACATGTGTGATCTCAATACAAAGATGGCAGTAGCAAGAATCCAAAGCCTAAACTAAAAGAATGACAGAAATTATGGGAACCAATCCTCATGTGTGACAGTCCTATACTCTTAGGTTCACATCAACAGTTCAAGTAAGTATTTAGACATAGGCAATGTAAACCATAGACCTAGTTTGCAGGAACTGGGAACACATCTCACCAATACATCATAAAACTGAATCAAAATCTTAGGAATACAAATTAAGTAAATGGCAAACGATTCTCAATTAAACCCCTTTCCAGTTAATGACAGTGCAATGGCAGATAGGTTAGGAAGGGTAATTCTCAGGTTGAAAACTCATGTGACAGTGTATAGGAATGTATAGGAGTTGACAGTTAAATTTTATTGAATCCATTCTCAGGTTTTGAAGAGGAAAACTGGAATCGATTGACAGTTAACAATAACCCAGTTGACATAGGAACTAACATTGAATCTAAGTTACAAAAATCAGTTTCTAAATAGAAATAAAAATCAATCAAAAACTAATGTGAATGTATCAATCACACATACAGTCCAACTCATTGTCTAAATTCCATTCCTAAGTGTAAAACACAAATACAATACATAAAATCAAACTAACAATAGATATTACATGTGTACATGTATCTATCCTGAAAATCTAATCATCAAAATTCAGTTAAAACAGAACGTAAAAGTCCAAAATGAAGAACAGTACATAGTGTCAGCACATACATGAATCCCCTGCTATTTCAAACCTAAATTATCACAAAACTTGAAAATCAAAAGTGGACGAGGGGGTACAATGATAGGGGCATATCACTCGTGTCTAAACAACCCCAGACATGTCCACGAGGTGGACACAATCGTGTCCAAAACAGAATTTTCAAGTTAACAGGAAACTGTGAAAGAGTGACCTCGTGCGGCCGTGTCGAGCTCGATTGGGCTCGATACAGGGCTCGAGATATGTCGTGCTTGTGCACACGTGTAGGGGGAACATAGGGGTGTGTGTTCACATGTCTGCACAGCCCTCAACACGTGTCGTGCCCAAGAAAATTGATCGTATCAGACGCGATTTTTTTCGCACGTGTGCAGCAGTGCGTGTCCCGTGCGCGTGCGATTTCTCTTCGTGTAGTGAACCATATGCTCCCAAATTTTGGGATCATAGTGTCAGTCATAGCTCCAACCTTCCCATAAAATTTCGTGTCCCGACGTGTCCCATACAGTAAAATATCGTGCCCGAGATGCAGGACACTGAACCGAGTCAGTGCACAGCGTGTCCGACCCCTCGTGCACCCAACACAGACATAAAAACACTATCACTCCTTCACAAAAATTAAAGCACTCATAAACATCTACAAAACCCTTCAAACACTTTTCAAAAATAAAGAAATAAATATGAGTATGGCATTTCAACAAACACTTAACAATACAACCTGATACGTGTCCGATATGGACACGAAATGGACACCACTCGACACCAAACCTATGCTAGCAGCTAGGGGACTCCTAGGGCTATGCACTCATGCAAAGAAATCGAAATTTGAATGGGTTTATGAAGGTTTACCTATAGGTTGAAACTTCAATAAAAAGCTCCAAAGGGGGGGAGGGTTCTCCTTGCTAGCTAATCTCTCCAAATTGCACCAAACCTGAGAATACTCTCCATGAGCAGCAAGAAGAGATGGATTAGAACCTAGTGCAAAAGATTTGAGCTAAAAAGGACCTAAAATAGGAAAGTTATGGATTGGGGAAGATGGCTATACCTCTTTCTTCAAAGCTTGAGAGAAAATAATTAAAAGAGGCAAGAACAAATGGAAGAGGCATTAAATAGGGTGGAAAACCCTAGGTTGGCTGCCATGGGCTGATTAGGGTGAGATTTGGGTACATGGTGTGGGCCTATGGGCCTTAAGGCTAGTTATTGATTTAAGGTTTAGTCACAAGTCATGGCTTATGACTTAAATCTAACTTAGGTCAAATAACCATACCATGGGTCAACTCTAGTCTAACTAGGGTTACATGACCTAACCAAGTCCAAACACAACTAGGGTTAGCTTCTAGGTTAGCCTACCAAGGTCATTGCTAGTCAAAGTCAACCTAGTCAACCCTCATTCAAACAATTCCAAAATAAATTCTAAAAATTCCCATAAATTCAAATAAATTATAATAAGTCCAAATAACCCTAAAAATGTCAAAAATACCCTAATCACATGGCTAGGCTCTAGGGTAGGCAGTCTCTACTGTTCACTAGCAAAACACCAAAAATTACAAGTCATAAATTTAAATAGTTTAAAAATAATTAAAAATCACTAAAAATCATAATATGAATAAATATCATTAAATAATAATTATAATTACAAAATTTCAAAATTATCCTCTTCTGGAAAACTGGGTGTTATACCTATTGTTCCAGAAACTGGGTCTGGAGTGGCAATTACTACCGCTAATAAAAATTAGGCCAAATAGAAAAGGAAGATTAGCATCTTTAGGATTTTAATCCTAAATGCTATAAAGGACTTTCTAGCAGAATCATATTCAAAGAAGATATTTGCTAGAGAGATATGGGAGTCTCTGGAGAAACTTTACGAAGATGACAAAAACATGAGCAAGATATTTATCGTTGAAAAATATCATAAGTTGCTCTTTGAAGACGAGAAGTCTATGCTGCCGCAGGTGAAGGAGTTCCTGAAGCTACGAAAAAAGTTGGAAGATGAGGCGATGCCCCTCACCGATAAGTTTGTTGTTGGAGGGATTGTCTCAAAGCTCCCCGCTGGGTGGAGCAAGTTCTATTCAAACATACATAAGAAGAAGTTGGAGATAAGTCTGGAAGATCTCCTATAAGAAATCTATACTGAGGACCAAATGAGGGCTCAACTGAAGGTGGACGCACTATCCAAACAATTGGCTAATGCCAATTTGGTTCATACCAGAGAATCAAAGGGAAAGCATGCGACTTCCCACAATAAGAAGAAGGATCCTAACAATCTGAAAGTGACCTTCAAGCAACAGAAGGCAAAGTCCCAGATGCTTTATTTCAAGTGTGGCAAAAAGGGCTACTTCAAGAGTGAATGCAAATCCAAGCCCAAGCAATCGGAGCAAGGTAAGCCTAGTAAGATTTCAATGATCACTGACATTATTACAATGATTACTCAGGTCACTGCGGTGGGGGCTGACTCTGACTGGTGGGTAGACACTAGTGCCACCTGCCATGTCTGCTCAAGCAAGGAATGGTTTACCACCTACACACCAACTTCTGAAGTTGTTATGGTGGAGAACCATGCATAAGCTGAAGTGCAGGTGATCAGGACGGTGGTATTGAAGCTGACTTCTGGGAAGTCTTTGACGCTTCAAGGTGTGAAGCATGTACCTGCTATCGCAAAGAACCTGATCTCGGGAGGCCTACTCTGTAATACAGGCCTAAGGATGGACATCAATGCTGGCCAGATGGTGATGTCCATTAAGGGAACATACTTCGGAAAAGCATTTTATACGAAAGGAATGTTTAAAGTTCAGCTTGTAAAATAGTCTAATGTTGTTAATGCAATCACTCATTCTGCTTATACTCTTGAGTTATGGCATAATAGACTAGGATATATTCATTGTAAAAGAATAAACAAAATGTCTAGTCTAAGACTTATCTCCAAATGTGGGGGTAAGGTAGAGAAATGTGAAGTTTGTGCTCAGACGAAGATCACAAGGAAACCCTTTTCTCAGGTTAATCGAACTACAGATCTTCTGGAGTTGGTACACTCTGATATCTGTGACTTCAAACAGTTCTCTACAAAGGCCAGGATGAAGTATTTCATAACCTTCATCGATGACTTCTTAAAGTACACGTTCGTCTACCTGCTGAAGGCCAAAGACAAAACATTTGAGAAGTTTAAGGAGTTCAGGGCCGAGGCTGAACGGCAGACTGGACAACAACTCAAGAGAATAAGAAGTGATCGAGGAGGAGAGTACCAGTCTCATGAATTCGCATCATTTTGCAAAGAACATGGAATTGTCAATAAGACTACTGTTACATATTCTCCTCAATCAAATAGAATAGTAGAGAGAAAGAACAGAACATTGACAGAAATGATAAACTTAATGTTGTTGACTGTGGGTCTTCCAAAATGCTACTGGAAATAAACTACATTGACGGCCACTTTTATTCTAAATAGAGTGTCTCATGCAACTTCAGACGTTACTCCTCATGAACTTTGGTTCAAAGTCAGACCTAACTTGAATGTCATTCGAATATGGGGGTGTCTGGCATATATTAAGCTTTTAGATCTGAAGATTCAGAAGCTCGGGACAAGGACTACGAAGACAATCTTCTTGGGTTATGCCGAGAAGAGTGATGCTCGAAGATTTTTTGATATTAAATCAAATCATATCATTGAATCTCGCGACGCATAATATTTTGAAGACAAGTTTGTAAGGCACAAGAACATTGTTCTTACAGATATTCCGGAGAACAATGAGGGTGCACAGGAAACTAAAGCTTCTAATAAGAATGTAGTCCAAGAAGATGTTGTTATTGAAACAACGGTTGAACCATAACTCGTTGAGCCATCAACTAAGCGAGTGACGAGGCCGAAGGACTTCGAAAATGACTTTGCCACCTATTATGTGGAAGCAGACCCGCTTACCTATGATGAGACAATGAAGACCAGAGGTGCTATTTTCTGGAGGGAGGCGATAGACAATGAAATTGATTCAATCACCTCTAATAACACTTAGGTGTTGGTTAATCTTCTGAAGGCGCAAAACCCATCGAATGCAAATGGATCTTCAAGAAGAAGATGAAAGCAGATGGAGCTATTGACAAGTTCAAGGCTAGGCTAGTAGCCAAGGAGTTTTTTTAGAAGCAGGGGATCGACTACTTTGACATGTATGCTCTAGTAGCCCGAATGACCACTATCAGAATGTTGATTTCTCTCGTAGCAATACATAAGTTGGTGATACATCAGATGGATGTAAAAATAGCTTTCCTAAATGGTTAGCTGACCGAATAGATTTATATGCAACAACCAGAAAGATTTGTTATCAAAGGTCTTGAAGACAAAGTCTGCAAGTTGATAAAATCCTTGTACGATCTTAAACAGGCTCCCAAGATATGGCATGAAAAGTTTGACAAGGTTATAAGGTCAAATAGCTATACGGTCAGCGAGACGGACAAGTGTGTTTATACAAAATTCAC
The DNA here is from genome assembly GCA_029216955.1 of Iris pallida. NCBI lineage: Eukaryota > Viridiplantae > Streptophyta > Magnoliopsida > Asparagales > Iridaceae > Iris > Iris pallida. The sequence continues at coordinate 3,379,775 of JANAVB010032420.1, forward strand.
TGATGGAAGAGGTGTAATCGTTTGTCTGTACATGGACGACATGCTGATCCTAGATACGGATATGGACTGTGTCATGGAGACAAAAAAAAGTTTATCTCGACTAAGTTTAGTATGAAGGACTTGGGGGAAGCTGATATGATCTTAGGGATCAAGATCATCCGGACAGACACTGGACTGGCGCTGTCACAGTCTCATTTATATTGAGAAGATGATCGCACGCTACGGGTATCAAGATCTTTCAGGGATCGATACGCCTTACAGGTATTATCTGAAGCTGAAGCCTAATTCGAGGGAAAGCGTCAGGCGGCTGGAGTATGCAAGCGTAATCGGGAGTTTGATGTATGCTACTACTACCACAAGGCCTGACATAGCTTTCGTCGTAGGAATGCTGAGTCGTTTCACGAGTAACCCAGACATTGAGCACTGGAAAGCTGTGAAACGGATAGGATATCTGAAAAAGACTCAAACATATGTACTGTACTACAGCAAAGATCCGTCGATAGTAGAAGGCTTCAGTGATGCCATCTGGTGCTCAAATTGGAGAGCGAGAGGTCCACAGGTGGATTCATTTTTACAATGGGTGGAGCTGCTATATCGTGGAAGTCGAAGAAGCAGACTATGCTCTCTCGTTCCTCCATTGAATATGAGTTCTTAGATACTGCAGCGGAGGAAACAGAATGGCTTCGGGAGCTCATGTATGATCTTCCAGTGGTTAGGGCACAAATACCGGCAATATCGATATACTGCGACAATCAGGCGACTGTGGCGGTGGCATCAAATGACCTCTTCAACAGAAAAAAAATGACTGTGCGGTTAAAGCACAAGACATTACATGATCTAATCAAGAGAGGTGTTATTACAGTGATTGATGTTCGGAGTCAGGAGAACCTGGCAGATCCGTTCACCAAGGGCCTCAATGTCACGCCCAGATTCGGTAGAATCGATAGTCGTCCCCCGGGCGTGATACCGTGCAAGCCTAAGTTGCGCTTGCACAAGGCGGTTCATAAGGTTATCCGAAACAACAGCATATGTAATAGTACGCAGAGAAATTGAACACATTCATTTAGAAAAGGAAACTTGCATTTTTATTGATAATAAGTTAGGTTACAGACTCGATTATAAAAGAGGCCTCGCGGGCTTACAACCGACATCGATGAGATAGTCATTCCATACATTTACATCCCTTTTTACAAACATCAAACGACTCTCTAAGACCTGGGATCGACGAGAGTTTGTGACTCATGATGCAGTTGGGTTGGAGTCTTCAAAATATTGCAAAGCTAGCCTTCGCGCTAGCAAGGCTTCAAAAGAAAGGAGCATCGCCTTCAGTTCCTTGGCACGCTATCCTGGTTCCGAGTACCTATTGAGAGCGAGGGTCAGCACTTTACACTTTGTGCTGGTGCGTGGCAATTTAAATCTCGTGCTCTCATTTTTTGAAGAATTCAAGTGAGCGTGCATGCAAATATTTATTGAAGTTTCTAGCCATCCTACTCAATTCAAACTTATATTTGAAGGCACAACCGTATAATGACGATAGATCTTACCCTGGCAGAGCATGCCGTCGTAGCGTAAACGTACCATGTTCTTCCCTGTCATGTTGATAATAATAAAACGTAGTAGAGTGCGTTCGTGAAGGTCACTGGCACGACAAGCCATCCTGGACATATAGCTTGGTAGACAGAGGTCCTTCAGCGTAGGTAGCGAGCCCCGTTGAAAGCCACTGCCTACCGTAGCATGCATCCGGCATAGCTATCTGTATTTCTTCCTAGGCTGGAACGGTCCCGTGGCCTCGGGATACCGTCCGAAGAAACAATCGCCCTTGTCGACAAGTTGTCCATGACCGTGCTAAGTTAATTTGTTATTTCAAGGCACATCTTATAGTATCATTGCGACATTCATTTTAATCGATTCATCCTTCCTTATCACGGTTCTATATGATTTGATAATTGCAAGCACGATAGTATTATATGACAAGCATCTGTATAGTTCGTGTTCGTGGGACGTTGTGTGACCGTTCATCGAAATATCATTCATGTCGTTGTATTACATCTAACATAGCATATGTCTAGTATTGATAATGTATTAGAGAAGAGGGTCGAGGGAAGAAAGGTCAGCCACTCACCTTAGTATTTACTTGAAGCGAGAAACTGGTTGGCCGTGCTTGACGTTGCCTACGCGATCACCTGAAATCGTACAAGCAACCGATTAGAACACTGTGTTATTCAAGGAATTTCGATACGAATGCGAAGTTCGAAATGTAAGCCATGAAAACCATCGAAAACATTCCCGAAAATGCATTCAGAAAACAAAGCCAAAACCAATGCAAGCGGCGTGAAAAGCAGAGCAACGGAAGGTCTCTTCCGACTCAGCCACAGAGTCAATCCTTGAGGCACAGCCCGCTGAATATGGGACTTGGTTCCGAAGAAGCCATTCCATAACGGGGAATGGATCTTAATTCAACCGTTCCCTTTCGATCGATTTGATCGATCCCGACCTATCGGTCCCAACCGAGTCGCTAGCGACAGTGTTCCTTTCTCGCGCACCCCGTGGACGAACAACAGGGTACGATGTAGGGATGGGGCACTACACCATAACCAATTAAGAAAAAGTTTCATCCTCGAAACTTAAGAACAGAACCTACCTCTATGAAAATAATGAAGAAAACTTTTCCTTCATCTCTGACTCGAATTCCCATGTCGATTCTTCTGCCGCATGATTCCTCCAGAGTACGCGAACGAGAGGGATCGCCCGATTTTGCAGCAGCTTATCCTTACGTTCTGAGATTTGAACTGGCTCTTCAACGTAGGATAAGTCGAACTTTAGCTCCAGCTGGCCAAAATCCACCACGTGGCTAGGGTCGTGCACGTACTTCCGCAGCTGGGAGACGTGGAAGATATTGTGCACACCTTTAAGCGTCGGTGGTAGGACAATTTTATAGGCCACTGGGGCGACTCGCTCGAGTATTTCGAACGGTCCAACAAATCTCGGACTCAGCTTTCCCTTCGCGCCGAACCGAGTAACTCCTCGCATAGGCGACACCTTCAAGAACACGTGATCGCCCACCTGGAACTCAAGCGGTCTTCGATGGGTATCGGCGTAGCTCTTTTGCCGACTCTGTACAATCTTTAGTCTTTTCCGAATTAGCTTGACCTTTTCCACAGTCTGTTCCACCAGCTCCGGGCCGAGTATCTGCCGTTCCCCGACTTCATTCCAGCAAATGGGCGATCTGCACTTCCGGCCGTACAAAGCTTCATACGGCGTCATTTGGATGCTGGACTGGTAGCTATTGTTGTATAAAAATTTTGCCAGTGGTAGGTGGACGTCCCAGCTTGATTTGAAGTCAATTGCGCAGAGTCGTAGCATGTCTTCGAGAATCTGATTAACGCGCTCCATTTGGCCGTCGGTCTGAGGATGGTAAGCTGAGCTGAACTGTAACTTGGTACCCAGTGCCGACTGAAGGCTACTCCAGAACCACGACATGAACCGTGAATCTCGATCAGAGACGATGGATACTGGAACTCCGTGCAGCCGTACTATCTCGTCAAAATAAATCTGCGCCAGGCGATCAACGCTTCAAGTAACTTTGATGGCAATAAAGTGCGCTGACTTAGTTAGTCGATCGACGATGACCCAGATGGCGTCGCTCCCCCGTGGTGTCTTCGGCAGGCCAACAATAAAGTCCATCGTGACATGATCCTATTTCCACTCTGGAATGGCAAGGTTCTGCATCTCCCCGCCCGGTCGCTGATGCTCAACTTTTACCTGCTGACAGGCCATGCATTGCGACATGAAGAGCGCCATATCTCTCTTCATCCTGTGCCACCAGAAGGTCGTACGGAGGTCCTTATACATCTTGTTACTGCCTGGATGCAAGGTATATTTGGCATAATGTGCCTCCGACATTATCTCCTTTCGTAGTTCTGAATCATCCGGAATACATAGTCGGCCATTCATTCTCAGCACGCTGGTCTTATCTTCCGCAAAGTTGAACACACTACCTGTCGAAATTCGCTCGTGCATTTTCTTCAGGTACGGATCATCCTTCTGAGCGGCCATGATCTTTTCCAGCAAACTCGGCTCTAACTGCAGCTGCGCCAACCGTATATCCCTGAATCGAACCCGGAGATTGATGCCCATTTCTTCTAGATCTTGTAGTAGTCTGCGGTTGATGGATAGCGAGGCAAGATATTTTCGACTCAGAGCGTCCGCCGCCATATTTTCCTTGTCCGGAGTGTAGTCGATCGTCAAGTCATAGTCTTTGATCAGTTCGAGCCAGCGCCTCTGTCGCAAGTTCAATTCCTTCTGGATGAAGAGATACTTGAGGCTCTTGTAGTCGGTATAGATCGTGCACGCCACGCCATATAGATAGTGGCGCCACAATTTCAATACGAATACAATCGTCGCTAACTCCAAGTCGTGCGTAGGATAGTTCTTCTCGTGCGGCTTCAACTGTATGGAGGCGAAGGATATTACCTTGTTTCGCTGCATGAGCACATATCCCAAGCCCTGGCCTGAAGCATCGCTGAATATCTGGAAACCCTCTGGCCCATCCGGAAGTGCGAGTATAGGTGCCAAAATTAGTTGCTGTTTTAGCTCCTGGAATAAAGCTTCACAGTCATCCGACCACTCATACACGACTCCCTTTAGAGTGAGACGAGTCAGTGGCGATGCAATCTTCGCAAAGTCCTTCACGAAGCGACGATAGTATCCCGCCAAACCAAGAAAGCTTCGAATCTCACTAGCAGACGGAGGCCGCTTCCAATCAGCAACAACTTTCACTTCCTTCGGGTCGACTGTAATGCCTTCGGATGAAATGATGTGACCAAGAAAGGATACGCTGCTTAGCCAAAATTCGCACTTACTCTGCTTCGCGTACAACTCATTTTCTTGAAGTGTCTGGAGCACGACTCGTAGATGTTCTGCATGCTGCGCCCTGTCCTTCGAGTAGACGAGAATATCGTCAATAAAGACTACCACAAATTTATCAAGGAAGGGTCGAAATACCCGATTCATCAGATCCATAAAGGCGGCAGGGGCGTTCGTCAGGCCGAATGGCATCACCAGGAACTCGTAGTGGCCGTACCGAGTGCGAAAGGCTGACTTTTGCACGTCGTCTGACTTGATCTTGAGTTGATGATAGCCTGAGCGAAGATCAATCTTCGAAAATACCGAGGCGCATTGCAGTTGATCGAATAAGTCGTCTATACGGGACAATGGGTACTTGTTCCGGATGGTGGCCTTGTTCAGCTCTCGGTAATCGACGCACAGACGCATGGACCCATCCTTCTTCTTCACGAACAACACGGGCGCTCCCCACGGTGAAATACTAGGCCGAATAAACCCTTTATCGAGTAACTCTTGTAACTGGACCTTGAGTTCCTTCAGCTCGACGGGAGCCATTCTGTACGGGGCCTTGGAAATCTGTCGAATATCGGGAAATATATCGATGTTGAACTCAATTTCTCGGTTGGGGGGCATGCCGGGTAGCTCGTCCGAAAACACATCGGGGAATTCTGCCACAACGTCGGTCTAACCCGCGTTTGCACCATCCTGTCGTATGTCCCGAACGGACGCCAAATAGCCTTCGTACCCAGAATGCAGCATCCTCCGAGCAGAAATTATCGAAATTAGCATGCAGGTTGACGACGTCTCACCACACGAAAAGCAGAATTCAGGCACTCCTGGTATGCGAAAGGTGATCGTCTTTCTGGCGCAGTCTATGGTTGCGTTGCACGGCCCGAGCCAATCCATTCCCAGAATGATATCTAAGTCCTTCATGTCTAGGACTATCACGTCAAGACCGATCTTTTGACCGCCGATACAGATAATCCCGTCGGCGCAGGCTAAATTAGTGAGTATTAGTGTGCCCGAAGGTGTGCTTACGCTAAGGTCGAGATCTAATGATATTATCAAAAATTTATGCTCGACGGCAAAGTCTGCCGATATAAAACTATGTGAAGCACCTGAAACAAATAGTACACGAGCAGGCACATTATTGAAACTAAGTATACCTGTCATGACCGTATCTGACGCAAGCACTTCATCTCGAGTCATGGCGTAGACGCGGCCCTGGGCATTGGGGCGACGGTCTTGGCCATTTTGCGGTACAGGTTGAGGTGCTCGAGGCGCCGGAACTTGATTCCCGGACGGTGCTGTGGATGTTGAGGCGCGTCCAAGTTGTTTCTTCTACACTTCGGGCAATCTCCATGAAAGTGACCCCTTTTTTCGTAAATGAAACATCCGCCATTTTGAACTTCACAGTCGACGACGAGATGTCCGTTCCGGTTGCATTTTGTGCAGTGAGGTCCCTGGTTCCGCGCCTGATGTCCGCCCTGGTGCCCGTTGTTCGGACGCTTGGTCATGTTGTTTTCTCCCGCGTGGCTAGGGCATTTGTGATTGTATGTATGCACAGCGCCGACAGCACCTGGAGGATATTGGCGTTCAAGGCGGAGGGTGTGGTTGAGAGACTCCTCCATCGTTTTGTATTGCGGAACGGACACGTGGGCGTAGATAGATGGTCATAGACCCACTTCGAACCGTCGAACACGACTCGCCAGGGAGGGCAGGAATTCTCCAGCAAACTTGGCTAACTTGTTGAACTCCTCTGCATACTGCCGCACCGTCATATTCCCTTGGCTTAGCTGCATAAATTTATTTTCTTTCTCTTGTCGAACGGCTTCGGGGAGGTACTCGATCTCGAACACCTCACGGAAGGTGGCCCAAGAAATTGTCAATGTCTTGTCGTCGCGTCTGATCGCTCGCTTTTGTACGGCCCACCAGTCGTGCGCGTTCGATCGGAGTAGAAGTTGAGCGCATGCAACTTTCTTGGACTCTTCGACGCCCAGAAGCTCGAATTTATCTTCCAGTTCCTCCAACCAGTCGATCGCCAAGGAGGGGTCTTCCATGTCATTGAAGAAAGTATGGTAGCTCTTTGTGAATTTTGACATATCGAAGTTGGAACTTCACGGTGTTGCATGTGTAGCCTGGGTGCCTCCGGCTCGACTTCACTTTGTCTGGCCACAGGCTCGATTACGGCATGTGTTGTCGCAGAATTGTTGTTGGCCACCACCGTCTGAACAATCTGCTGGAGAGTATCAAGCTGCTTCTGTTGTAACTTAATTTGTGTATCGAATCGGGTCTCGAACTGAGTTTGACGTGCCTCCGTCTGCCGTCGATGTTGCTCATTCTGGCATTGACTTTCCTCGGCTTGTCGTTGTTGCGATTCCAGCATACGCAACATCCGTTCCATGGCATCGTTAGAGGGTCCGGGTCTCGAGCTACTCGAGCCGCTCGAAGCACTTTCTTCGTTCGCCGCCACGTTCACGGACGTGCCTTCTGGGATTTTAAAGGCAAAATACATTAGTCATCAAACTTATTGCGGGCTCACTCGTATGGAATGACATATCTCATCGACACGAGACCAATAATTTTGAGACTAAAAACTCGACACTGGAGGCCAAGGACATAAAGCCGTGCTCTGATACCATTATGTTACGCCCCGATTCGGTAGAATCGATAGTCGTCCCCCGGGCGTGATGCCGCGCAAGCCTAAGTTGCGCTTGCACAAGGCGGTTCATAAGGTTATCCGAAACAAAAACATATGTAAGAGTACGCAGAGAAATTAAACATATTCATTTAGAAAAGGAAACTTGCATTTTTATTGATAATAATTTAGGTTACAGACTCGATTACAAAAGAGGCCTCGCGGGCTTACAACCGACATCAATGAGATAGTCATTCCATACATTTACATCCCTTTTTACAAACATCAAACGACTCTCTAAGACCTGGGATTGGCAAGAGTTTATGACTCATGATACAGTTGGGTTGGAGTCTTCAAAATGTTGCAGAGCTAGCCTTCGTGCTAGCAAGGCTTCAAAAGAAAGGAGCGTTGCCTTCAGTTCTTTGGCACGCTATCCTGGTTCTGAGTACCTGTTGAGAGCGAGGGTCAGCACTTTACACTTTGTGCTGGTGCGTGGCAATTTAAATCCTGTGCTCTCATTTGTTAAAGAATTCAAGTGAGCGTGCATACAAATATTTACTGAAGTTTCTAGCCATCCTACTCAATTCAAACTTATATTTGAAGGCACAACCATATAATGACGATAGATCTTACCCCGGCAGAGCGTGCCGTCGTAGCGTAAATGTACCATGTTCTTCCCTGTCATGTTGATAATAATAAAACATAGTAGAGTGCGTTCGTGAAGGTCACTGGCACGAGAAGTCATCTTGGACATATAGCTTGGTAGACAGAGGTCTTTCAGCACAGGTAGCGAGCTCCGTTGAAAGCCACTGCCTACCATGGCATGCATCCGGCATAGCTATCCGTGTTTCTGTGAGCACCCTGATTTTCGGGTTGATTTTTTTTCTGATGGAATTATTTCAATAAATTATTTCATCGTGGTTATTTTATTCTTAATTGTACTTCTCCTTGCCTTTGATTTCTGGAGCGTCAGAGATGTCCATCTCTGGAAACTTCCTTCTTGAGTTTTGTAGTGGACAAGATTATCTTCATTTTGATATATAATGTCCCACTCGAACTTGTTCCCTTGTGCTCTTTTTGCTTCGCGTAACTTCGGGTCAATTTAGACCATTTAATTTATAATTACTTTTCCCACTCTTTTATTTGATCGTAATTTGCACATTGTCGTGTCTTTTAATTTCGGAGCACAAGACTAGTCGTTTTCTCGAAACCAACTCCTCATGCATGATCTACCCGAGACGCCCTACACCCATGACCTTTGTGTCCCACTCAGACACATCATCTTGTGCTTCATTTGCTTCGTACAACTTTTGGATCAATTTAGGCCAATTAATTATCCATCGTAAAATATGACCCGACTTCCAATTCGATTTCGGGACCCGACATCGACCCAAACCTGTCAACCCAAAATATGGACATGGCCCTCATGAAGCCTACTACCCGTCCAACACTTGTGTCCTATTTAATTGAGTCCCCACATGCTACTTATTTTCCATGATTATAAATACCTATTTTATTTTAACTATTGCACCATGTTCAGTTTTGACTCGACCCGGCTCAACCGAGCCAAGCCCCAGCCTTGCAGACTTGTAGCCCGTCCATGCATATATTTTATTGACTACAATTGTATTATTTTTGTGCATGATCTAGATAGTGTATTTTATTTAATATTAAATGATTTAAAATATTATCTTATTAAATATTATTTTAATTAGAGTATTATATTATTTATTTATATTTTATGGCTTGGATGTATACATCCTATATGTATAGGAATCATTATATATGTACATAATTGTATTCATGGTATTGTAATATATATAAGGATACGTATGTGTATAAATAAATATATACGTGTGTATACATAAATATACGTATAGTATGTATGTGTATATGTGTGTGTATATATATACATAAATATATATATAAATATAGGTGAATATGTGTTTGCATATATAAATATATATTGCGTGTGTGTATATACGTATACATAAATATATATATTGTATGTATATACGTATTTATAAATAATTGTATATATATGGATATATTTGTGTGCATATATATACATATATATATATATATATATATATATATATATATATATATATATATATATATATATATATATATATATATATATATATATAAATACAGGTGAATATGTGTTTGCATATATAAATATATATTGCGTGTGTGTATATACGTATACATAAATATATATATTGTATGTATATACGTATATATAAATGTATATATACGGATATATTTGTGTGTATATATATATATAATTGTATATATAAATATTAGATAATGGAATAATAAAGAAAAGAAAAAGGAAAACCCAATACTAATAATAAACCCCCAAAAGCCCAGGCCAGCCCAGGCCAGCCGGCCCAGGCCCACCCGTTGGCTTTCCCAGCCGAGCCTAACTCCAAAACCCCGAGCAAGTTTCCCAAAAACCCGACTTTATAAGCCGACCCCTGTTCTGAGCGGATATAGCATATATATATCGTATATATACGAGAGCGCGAGAGAGGAGATGGTAGCTTCGAAACCCTAACCCAGAGCGCCACCCACCTGACTGCGCCCCACCTCCACCGACATTCCATCGACCACCCCACGACCGTCGGCACGCCGCCGCGCGCGGCCGATCGCCGGAGGCCGCGGAACAGCGCGCAACAGAGCAATGGCGCCAGCAGCAGACCAATCCGACCGACCCCACTTTGTGGGAGGTTTTCTCCGTCTCCATTAGATCGATTTATGATCTAGTTCCTCAGGTACATCCTTAATCTATCCGTCTTTAAATCCTAACAATAAGTTTGATTTATATCAGCGGAGATTTCGAGATAAATCGGCTCGAAATCAACGAAAAATCGGACCCAAAACAGGATAAAGGAAAGTCCCAGGTACCTGTGTTTAGGAACAGTTTCCCATCAACCTAGCAGAAATTTTAGGAAACTTTTTGAACACACTTTTAGACAACCTATAGGGATTCGAATCCCTTTTTGTGGAATTTGATTTCGTCGACTACGCGTCGAGAAATCGGATCCCAAACTTGGACAAAAACCTGTTTTAAAAATATAAAAATTCATCCACACGACGTACGTCACGCCAATCCGGACGACGTGGTCGCGAACCGAAAGCATCGAAAGCTGCATAACGGCTTCGTGGACGTGTGGGCTTTGACGGAATTTAAATTGGTCGCGTGTGCGCGACGAATTTGATGCCTATCCGTCAAAATTCACCGTATCGTGCACTTTGCAAATTCTCCAATTACTTTGTGCACGTTCGTCAGATCGAGACGAAACTTACGCCAACAGAACCGTATCGTTTTTCTGGTCCTGCATGCCAAGTTTGGTCCAAATCTGAGACAGTCGAATCGAACGTCGTTTTGCGGGCCCCACGATCCCACTCAACGGGCGATTTTGTGCACGGCCCGCCGGAATCCAACTTTGGACATACGGTTGGGTTTGTATCGGAAAACTGGATCAGTAGACATATAGTTTGACGACTTTAGAGACCGTTGACTCTGGCACGCTTTTTGGTGCAAAGCGGGTCCAACGGCGGACATCGTTTTTGCCCAAAATTACTGTTTTGCCCCTGTGTCCAGAATTGGACTTAAGGACAGGCAATCCTAGCTGATTTGATACTTCTGGACATGTTGGTGATATTTGTTTTATCATCCGACAATGTTTGTAGATATTTTCTCTAGGTATCACCAGTAGTTAGTCAATTCCTATTTTTTCCGTATTTTGGAATTAGTGCAACTTTATATTTAATACCTAGACTAGAGTTGATCCCCTTTGACCAGGTTGACTGTATTAACCAAAAGTTAACTATAGGTCAACCATTGGCTTAGTTTGACCCGGATTGAATTAGAACTTGACTAGTTGACTTTAGTTTGACTCTAATTTGACTTTAGTTGACCGAGTGGACTTGTTGATTAGACTTTGACCTAGAAGGACCTAGAACTATCTAGAATGCACTGTAGATTACTCTTATTTCATGTTGGACTCTTTTGTGACTTGTGATTGCTCTAAATAGGACACTGTGACTCCAGTTGGACATCTACATTTATCAACGGCTTGGATTACCAGACGAGTACATTCTCTGATCTTTTCATGCTTCTTTGGATATGTACTCTTGTTATAGACTAGTATACTTGATGCTGACACGACGTTCACACGGATCAGTACCCTCTGGATCTTTTCATGCGATGTTATCCTCTCGGATACATCGAGTATGTCATGTTCATGTACTTTATCATGGTCATCATGTACTCCATGTATTCACATTTATCCATGTGCACTCATGTGTTATTCATGTACACTCATGACCATATGAGCTCCATATATACAGTAGTTGTTATCCATGTGCAATAACATAACATGCTTCGATCCTTGTGTATTGGTTGGGGGCAGGGAGAGTGTAGTTGGTTATGTGATCATTATCCCCAGTAGTTATCCATGTGCATTCCATAGCTGTATCCATGTGCAACCCAAGCTGTTTACATAACCAATTCATGCTCTAATTCACGTAGAAGGTTATATTCTTTATTTATCATATTATATCTCAGTTATATCTTCTCTCTTGTTGATTTCTCTTTACAGCGATTCATGTATAGTTTTCTATAGCTTGCTTTATATGTCCATTCCTGATATGAACTGTTGTGAGAGATATGTGCTCGTTCCTGTCCTGATTGGACCCGTTGATAAAATTTTATAGGTACTTGGAGTTTACAGTTAGCCTAGAGGACACTGGTAGAGCTTGGAGTATTTACCTAGAGTTTGTTCATTTCTTTATTGTTTGTCTTAGAGTTGTATTTGAAATCTTGTGTTTATTTAATAGAACTGTTTTACTATTACTCCTGGTTCTCTCTCTTGTGGATTATCTTATCTATTTCATCGTGCTGTTATCTATCTTTAGAGTTGTGATTGAGATAGTATCCTTATGTGTTTGTCCTCCGTCTGGAGAGTATAGCATATTGTTTTAGATGTGACTATGACCTAGAACAACGTTCTACCGCCGACACTGCGGCGTAGGCTGGACGTACCCACGTCTCGTGCCCTAACGCTAGGGTGCGGGTCGTGACAGTTTCTTCCTAGGCCGGAACGGTCCCGTGGCATCGAGATACCGTCCGAAGAAACAATCGCCCTTGTCGACAAGTTGTCTATAACCGTGCTAAGTTAATTTATTATTTCAAGGCACATCTTATAGTATCGTTGCGACATTCATTTTAATCGATTCATCCTGTCTTAGCACGGTTCTATATGATTTGATAATTGCAAGCACGATAGTATTATATGACAAGCATCTGTATAGTTCGTGTTCGTGGGACGTCGTGTGACCGTTCATCGGAATATCATTCATGTCGTTGCATTACATCTAGCATAGCATATGTCTAGTATTGATAATGTATTAGAGAAGAGGGTCGAGGGAAGAAGGGTCAGCCACTCACCTTAGTATTTACTTGAGGCGAGAAACTGGTTGGCCGTGCTAGACGTTGCCTACGCGATCACATGAAATCGCACAAGCAACCGATTAGAATACTGTGTTATTCAAGAAATTTCGATACGAATACGAAGTTCAAAACGTAAGCCATGAAAACCATCGAAAACATTCCCGAAAATGCATTCAGAAAATAAAGCCAAAACCAACGCAAGCGGCGTGAAAAACAGAGCAATGGGAGGTCTCTCCCGACTCAGCCACAGTGTCAATCCTTGAGGCACAGCCCGCTGAATATGGGACTTGGTTCCGAAGAAGCCATTCCATAACGGGGAATGGATCTTAATTCAACCGTTCCCTTTCAATCGATTCCATCGATCCCGACCTATCGGTCCCGACCGAGTCGATAGCGGCAGTGTTCCTTTCTCGTGCACCCCGTGGGCGAACAACAGGGCACGATATAGGGACGGGGCACTACACTCAAGCGCCAGCTGGTCAATGACATAACAAGTAAAATGGGCTTGAAGGCATTATGATATTATGTTATTGCAATTCTGCCATAAAATTTTATGCTATTAGTTCAAAGAGAAATCTACTAGGCATCTAGCTTTTGGTTCAATGGAGGACCATTAACTGAGAAAATATCAAGAACATTGGGTACATGTCCTCTGTGGCATGGAAAGGTTACGGACCTACAACCACTGTTGTCTACTATATGTTTTTTGTGAAAAACGAATCCTGTGATGATGATGGCTTAAATACCTTAATGAGTTCTCAGACAGAGTGAATGCCTTGTGTGCTTTACAGGAAGTACGGGAGAACAACACTACAAGGAGTGTAACTCCATGCTACAGTGGGGTGACTCCACCATGAGGTTCTCGATTAGGGATAATGTCTCGACTTTGCGAGCCAAGTCACAGCGGCATAGCACCGCAATTAGGCAGGTAGCCTAATGTTGTATGATGAAATGGGATAGACAATACTACAAAGGAGAGAATGACCCCATGTTACAGTGGCACGACACTACGATGAGGTAAAGCATCGGCCTTGTAAGTCATGTCGTTGCGGCAAAACACCGCAAGGGAGCCTAAGGCTTCATGTTGGGTAGTTTGGCACTACAAAGAGGCTTGTGACCTCATGCTACTGTAGTATGACACTACGATGAGGTTCCCGGATAGGGGTAATACCTCGACTTTAGGCCATGTCATAGCGGCGTAGCACCGCAAGGGAAGTGCATGGCTTTATGCCATGTCTCTTTAATAAAGAACTCACCTATAGTGTATGGACAGAGATATCAGGCCATCTCTTGAGGGTAAACTTGTAGATGCCCAAAATTATACACTAAATCCAGGCTGGCACAGGGCCTTTAATGTGCAACCAGACGCATATGTAACTACATTATGTGAGTGGGAATAATTTCAGCTATGGTGCATAATTCAAGGCTTAGTCTATTCTTGTATTATAGTATGTTGTTTGACCCATGCGTGAAGATTCAAGTCGTCAGTGACATCTCTCCTAATGCACGATGGATAATTACCGTGGGGAACACTCAAAATCATATATCGAGATATGTGAGAGATTGTTGGAGATTTTTCTTGATATGTAGAGAAATCATGCTTTCAATACATGCATAGTAAAATTTAGCCCCACATTGGAAAAGCACCATGAGTTGTATCTCAATATATACTTGACATGTTGTTGAGATGAGAACATGGGGTAATGACCCTAAGGACGGAACCATGTGGGTGATTTTACTAGGAGGTAAGGATAAGACTCCATGATAAAGCTTAATGCTTTTTGCTCTTTGAAATTAATTTCCATTGGAGGTAAGCCCCGTAGGGGCTAAGCGACTCGGACTCGAGCTCAAGCTCATGAGGCATAATGTGGCATTTTGTTGGCATACTTTGCACTCAGCATCATCGCTACGCATAGTGCGCTTAAGTTGCGCTCGTTGTGCGAGCCTCTTGCGCAGTCGCGCGACTAGATGGCGCGCCAGTTGGCATAGCCAGATGGCACGACCTGATCGTACGGCCATATGGCACACCAGTTGGTGCGGCCAGATGGCACTGCCAGTTGGTATACCAGTTGGCGCTGTCAGATGGTACAACAGTTGGTGCTGCGGCACGATTTAAGCAGTTACAGAATGTTCGGGACAGTTTTTTCTCATGTCCCGAACATTTTGCTAACTGGGCAGTTACAGTGCGGACTATATAAGCTTCTCTGCTCTCTCTCCGAAATTAAGTGTTCATTACAATTCCTTACGAATTTCAGAGAGTTCAAGAGAGCATAAAAGTTCTGTGCCAAAGCCATTTAGCGCAGGAGTCCGGGCCATCTGAGGAGTCAGAAGAGTGGAGTATTCCAAAGTTCTCCGTCGAACTTGCTGGTTCCCGGAAGCTGTTTGTGTGGGGCGAATCAAGCTTTGAGCGCCAGTGATCATTCACCCCAGCAGGCTTTTTCCTTCTCTGGTCTAATCAGAATCTTCTGTTTATCTTCTGTCCACTTGCAACTCGTTCTGAACAAAAACATTTCTGATCTAATCAGAAACTGTTAATAAAATTTATGCTGCTGCTGCTACGAATTCTTCTGTGTCTTCTTCGAAGTAACACACTAGTTTTTCATCTCTCAGAATCCTCCAAGGATCTCTGTCTTGCACATTCTTTGAAGTGTTGCATAATTTTCAGTTTTCCATCGAAAATTATGCCCCGGTAATAACAAGAGCAACGTAAAACAACATCATCAATTTATTCCCAACAAAAACCATAGATAAATAATTTCGTACAAAACAAAAATAAATAACCCCACACAATGAAAATTAAAAAGTCATTAAACTGACACATCATATCACATAATCTTGTGAATGCTCAATATTTGACACACAAAAATCCTACACTCGTGTTTATCCCAGCACCCCTGGCTCAGACAAGTAACCTAGCTAAATTATAATCAAATGCAGTATCATTTATTTTCCCAACCCACAAACATAACATATTAAACTTCATCATCTATATGTTCTCTTGAATGTAGTATCAATTATTTTTCAACCTACAAACATACTATACTAGTACAAAAAAGACACTCACGGAACACGAAGAACAAATTTAATAATGGTCTTCAATAGTCGTTTCTTATCATTGCCAATGGACACCCATCCAACAACAAATCATGTATTAGTTTGAAACAATGGAGAACCACAACAACTTGATACAATTGATACATTTTGCCAAGGGATAACCAGAATTCAGGTATAAGAATGGAATTAAGTATTAGAACTCATGTATCCAAACAATTTGCCAGATTCATGATATTAAAGAAACAATATACAAAAAAAAATGGAATTAGGTATCCAAACAATTTGTCAAACCCCTATGTTTTTGCCAAGAAATAATTTATAAAAGAGTAATCCTATTCATATCTCCAAATTGTTCCTCCAAACCATTCCTTCTTATGTGGCAGTTGACGTAGCATGTTAAATAATATTATGTGTCATCTAATATGGTAGCTGACATGGCAAATTTTAACCCAAAAAATAATTACCAATTTTTTTCATGTTAATATTAGTATTAATGTTAATGTTAATGTTAATGTTAATGTTAATATTAATATTAATATTAATATTAAGATTAAGATTAAGATTATTATATTAATATTAATTTTAATTCTAATTTTTAATGTTGATTTTAATTTTAAAATCTGCCATGTCAGCTGCCAAATCAACATGCTACATCAGCTACCATGTAAGGAGGGATGGCTTGGAGGGACAAATAGCATTATTCTTTACAAAAAATGGAATTAAGTATCCAAACTAATAATCACATGAAAATCAACAAGGGAATGTTCATTTGGACTCAATCTATAATGTTGTAGATGAGGAATATTGGCTCTTGGGAATAAGTCAATGTTGTGTTGAGTGCATTGCATGGGTGACAACGCATTTGGTAGTTCATCTTGAATCAAAAAATCAGCTTCATCTTAGTAGGAAGCCGGAAACTTCTACGTCAGGTTTGGAATCTTCATAAAAACTATATGCTTCATAACACCATCACTATGTAAATATGAAAGCATAAAATTCATAAGCATCAATTTTGTAGTGCCTCGACTTGCACGGTGCATTATGATGGATGGTTGGCTCGATGAAGCCTTGTTGGGCTTAGAAATATGCAAAAGGATCGCTCGGAAGGCTATACGATCGTGGCGGGAACTATCTTAAAATGTGAGTAGTGTGATTCCTTCGAAGATCCTTTTAACTTCACACTTAATAAAAAGGATTTGTATGATATGATTTCTTATTGAGTTGCTAAATACTATCTTGCATGGAACCCAGAAAGATAATGAAAGATAATTAATCACATGACCCAAAAACTGTTACATATCATTTTATGAATTGTGTTGTTACAATAAAATATATGACAAGAGAAGCAAAAGTCTCAAATACTTGGGCAGTGAGTATATCGACCCTCAGCTCGATGAATAGATGGTAACACAGATAATAAGATCCAAGAACTGGGCAATGAGTATGTTTGAGTTGTGACCCGAAAGAACGTATGGTATCAAAGATGTAGGAAAAAGATTGAGTAGTCATATTATATTAACCAGTGTTGTTGTAGAATGTTGATTACACTAAGACCCTGTATTGGGCAGATGGAAATGTGAGCGTCGGCTTAAGGCATATGTGGCAATACGAATGAGAATGGTGGCTTATTTACTTAGTTTTCCTTATCATACATTATATGTTTTCTTCATAGATAAGTTGCATATACTTGTATGGTCATGGACAACTTGTCGACAATGTTTGGTTCCGTGAATGGTAACTCCGAGACCTCGGACCTATTCGTCCTAGGGGGAACTAGTGTGCTGAAGCAGTAGCATGGTGCTGAAATAGTAGCACGGTGATTCAAAAACCTTCCGGACTGGGCTAGCTATCCGTCGCTGAAGGAGAACCGTCTAACCATAAGTCCAAGATGGCGTATCGCCAGTGACCTTCATATAGACAGGTCGCATGCTAATGATGTCTTATGCAGGCAGAATAAGTTATTAATCCTATACAAGGAAGGATGTCAGTTGTTGGTAAGAATCACCTGAATGGTGACAAATAAGATAATTATGATATTGTTCCTAACAATATCTTTATTCAGGCAGAATAAGTATTATAAATATACATGGATGGATACATGATCGTGCGTAAGAATCATGAAAGGGTGATAACATATATGTTTTACATTATGCTGCTATGAGAACTGCATGCTTTACTTCTTGTTGGATTTGAAATTGACCCTAAGGCAACGAGAAAGACCACATTAATAATATTCCTATCACATGATTACTTAGTGTTGTCTTCTTAGGTGAGTTGGGCCAGCACCATTCACTAGTACATGACAATGTACTGACCCATATTTGTGGGGATCATTACAGGTGCTTGTGCATGGGAAAAATCGTTTGATCAGTACTTGGCATCGATGAATCGGATGGGTGTGCAGAAGCTCTTCTCGCAAGATAATGTCTTCTGCTATATGGGACATAATGTATGAAATATTGTAATTTAGATGAACCAGTGAGATTGTACGTAAGCTAAGTCGACAAGTTCATTGTAAGCCAAGTCGACATGTTTGGTTGTAAGCCTAAATGACAAGTAATTCAGTTGGCTATTCAAAAAGTTGTTGTAATCTGTTGTAGATGCTGTATTCAAATGCAAGTCTTGTAATCTATTACAATTATCAATAAAGTGATATTTCTTCATATCTTATTGTGACTTTAATTTATCTGCTTGGTTTGCCCAATGTCGTTATTTTATGAGAAATACCAAGAATTGTAATGGTTTTGCCTTGTACAAGTGCAATTTATACTTGTACGGCATCACACCCAGTGGCTAGTATTCGATTCTCCAGGATCGGGGCATGACAAATTTCCTTGTATCCAAGGAAGAATTTTAAGTACAATATATGCTTGACCATTTTTCATGAAAGTGAAAGTATTATAAAATAGTTGTCTTTAGCCTTCGTTTATATCATATTGCCAAAGGCTTCCAAGAAGCAAGTGTGTCACATTCGTAGGAATAACATCACAAAGTACTGAATCGTTAAGGTCCTAACTTGAAATCGATCATGCACTGTTTAGTAACCTTTCCATAGCATGATGAGCAACAAATTTTTAGCACTACCCATCATAAATGCCTATTTTAGTTAAGTAATCCTTGATCTTGCATTTAGTGAAAAAAAAACTATTCCTTTAAGACAGAGTAGGTCGAGTGATAATCAAATAAGCATAGAACCTTTTTCTTTGTAAACTTTATACGAGACATCATATTCATTGTAAGCATCATGACCTTCATCAATGTCGTTTTTATCCTCATTACTATTATCATCATGTTAAACATAAGCAAGTGTTTATTTTTGACACGTCTGTTTCACTTAACAAAATGCCTAGAAATTGGCTTTTGAAAATAAAACTTGAAAGAGTACAAAAAGTACAAATTGTTCTGGGAAGTATTGCTATGGAAGTCTGATCTGAAGTCGATCACTTTGTTCCTTGGACCGTACGATGATGATGAAGATCACTGCTAGAAGATGAACAACTGGAAGAACAAAGTCACCAGAAAGGTATCGACAAACTTGGGCACTGATGGCGAGGTCGAATGCTTTCCTGCTTTGCTTCACTCTGTTCTGGAAGAAAGATTGAAGAAGAATGCTCTGGAAAATCAAAGTCTCTGGGCTCTGATCTCTATGTATTCTCCCCTGTCTCTCTGCTCGTGTCCTTCATATAAAAAATAATAAGTCTATTTATAGACTTGGCTTTTTGTGCGTAAAAACTCAACGAAGTCCTGTCTTTACGCTAGTAACTGCCACCTATGACTGAAGTCATCCTTTATACATGTTGACACATGTCCCATTATTTCAATAAGAATAGGATGCACGTACACACGTTCTTCGAGATGTGTGGCATGAAAGCCACGTAGGCAAACCACGTTCTAAAGTAGTCAGGAAGAATAGGGCGTAAAAACGACCCAAATATACTCTGAGCGTAAAATAGTAGACTAGGTGTAAAATAGCCCTAAAATGGACTTCTCGCGTAAAGTGGTTGATAAAAACAACCTTGAGCGTAAAACGTAGCCCAAATAAACTTTATGCACATGTTAACTTTGAGCGTAAAAAGCTCATATAGTACTCATGCGTAAAAGAAGCCATCTTATGAGCGTAAAATAGCTCAGTCTACATACTAAACGACAACATGGGTTTCTGTGTAAAACAAATCCCTTCGAATTCTGTGTTATACGCTGTCAGTAGATCTTTATGTCAGACCCGTTATCATTTTGCATTAAATACAAGATTTGACAGCCTGTCTCAAGCGTAAAGTAGTTGGCTTGTCCCTGGCGTAAAGTAGTTGATCTGTCGCTGGCGTAAAGTGGTTGGCCTGTTCTTGGCGTAAAACAACTGACCTGTCTCTGGCATAAAAATAGCTCATTTTGAGTTTAAAGCTCTTATCTCTTTGACTCATTCTATGAAGCACTTTTTACGCTCCTACAAGACCCCCTTCAAAGTTTTCAAATATTTTCAAAATTTTGAAATACTTTGAACAGAAGCGTAAAATTCGGGATTTGACCAGTCAGCGTAAAGTTTGGGATATCCAGCGGTCAGTCGCATAAAAATAGGGATATCCAACAGTCGGCGTAAAAATAGGGAATTTGAACCGATTCAAAATCTCTATAAATAAAGCTTTTTGGATTCGATAAAGACTTTACTTGTCTCTTTGCAATCCCAAATCTCTTTGCCCCCCTTTCTTCGAAATCTCTCCCGCTTTAACTCGATGGCTCCCAAGAAGACCGCCGCCGGCAGTAAGGGAAAGAAACCCGCCGTTGATTCTTTATCGGCCGACTGTGAACAAAATCTCATTCGGTCATCGACACCATTCCGACAACCCAATCCCGCCGTAGCTCCACCTATGAAGGGTAAAACCCTATCTTTTGGCCGGAATATTCATCGGAGAAGAAGAAGACAAACTTTCAGATTTTCACGCCCACGTCATTCGTGTTAGCGTAGAAACTGAAATAACAAAATACGCCCACGTTATACGTGTCAGCGTAAAAAGTTAAGAAATACGCCCACGTTATACGTGTCAGCGTAAAAATTCGAATTTACGCTCATGTCTACTCATGCCAGCGTAAAATTCAAGAAATACGCCCACGTTATACGTGTCAGCGTAAAATTCGAATTACGCTCATGTCTATTCATGCCAGCGTAAAATTTAAAAAATACGCCCATATTATACGTGTCAGCGTAAAATTCGAATTACGCTCATGTCCATTCATGCCAGCGTAAAATTTTCAAATACGCTCACATTAGTATGTGCTAGCGTAAAACTTTATAAAACAAAGACCTTTTTTACACTTTAAAACTTTTAATCAATTTTAGTAAGCGTAAAATTCAATGTCTTTACTCATAAAACTTCAAATTAGATTTTTCACTAACTTGATCTTTTTTCCTTTTGTCAGTGGATTTACAAGCTCATCCTCTTGAAGAAGTTTTTGGCTCATCAGCGGGCATGGTGGGCTCAAACTATCTGGAGGATTTATCTCATGTCAAATTTCCTCAATCGAACCCTGAATATCCTGCAGCGAGAGCACAGCTGATATCTGCTCAAGGAGATAGGATGCTGTTATCTATGATCGACGGGGAAGTGCTGGTGTCACTGGACAATCAACAATTCTTAAAGCCAGCTTTCTTATTCAGGGATACGATAGATTTTAAATCGCAAACTCATCCCAAAAAGGAGGCTTGGGTATTTAGATCTGGAGAAAGGGTGATGTATCTCCCTGACATGGACAGGGATTACCCTTTATCTGCTTTCTTCCATACTAGCCATCACCGTCAAATGCTGTAGAATTTAACTTCCAATAGCTATGGTAGACCGGGTAGGATCATTTTCAGAAGAGAGAGCAAATGACATGGGTTATCACATTAGCACTCCCTATGGTGGTGTTATTCCATTTTCTGGTCTATTGCCCGGGTTCGCACCGAGTGAGGACTCGCTTCTCATCCAACCGGTACAAATTCCCATGTTCATAAATAAATTCCTAAGGGAATGAGTCTTATATCCTCAGACTAACCCTAGGCTGACAGGGTGGCTAACCCCTTACAGTAGTAACTGGATTTAGATCAGTAATTGGGTCATGAAGCACTTTAAAACAGAATTGGACGATATTGGCCTGTATGAAGCGGTAGCTTCTACCAGTTATGGCATTCCACCGAACAGCAACTTATTTCTAGCTTTACTGGAGTTGTATATGAGTTCGACAAGAACTTTTGCAACTCCACACGGCAAAATGGGCCTTGCTTTGCATGAGATGCAATTCATCTCGAAGCTGTCGATGGGCGAATTCCCTTATGAAGAATACATTCCTTCCAATCGGGAATTAGCAGAAGTTCGAGAGAAGAGCCCTGAACTGGTACAAGTCTATGAAGAACTTATGTGCCATTATCTGATTTGTACCAGTATGTATGAAACTGGGTCACATTTGGCATACATAACCAAATGGACAACCTATCTATTTTACCATGAAAATAGAGTGTCCAAGACTGAAAAGAGCAGGTTTCGAGAAGATAAAACTCAAACCATTAAACCTTGCTCAATAATTCCTGCAGATGTAATCCAAGAGTTGATGGCTTCACAGAAAGCTCGCGACCAATATCTGTCTACCAAAACCGGAGACATCCCTGCGGGGACTGAGGCTTTAAGCTACCTGAGGCAGGGTAGTCAGAAAATGTCAAAGAAGGCCTTGCTGACAGGCTTTCTATCCTTATGGCTACGAAGATGGGTCTTGCCAGGGATCAGTACTGTGGACAGGATTCACCACAACGTATTGTGGCCAGCAGTGTATTTAGTATTCAAAAACAGAATCAACCTGCTATCGGCAATGGTATACCGAATAAATATAGGTCTACGGACTTTCGGTGAAGAGCTGATTAATAATGCTCCTCACCGAGACAATTTTCCAAGGGTGGAACTACCCTACACCTATCTGATGGGTTGGTTACTACACCACAATTGCAATTTGCTGCCACCAGGCCCTGAGGATGAAGCGAGGATTTTCCTCCAAAAATTTAGCAAATCCACATGGAGAGCTACAACGGTGGCAGACACCCGAGCAGCATTAAATTATTCTCACGACTGGAACTTCTTCTGCACATTTAGAAAAGTAATCGGTTATAGCCAATATAAACCGATGTCCTTTAACAGAAGGAGGGTTAATCGGACCAATGATATCCATACCCCAAGCTTCGAAGGGCCAAGAGGTTGTTGTAGGATGTAGAAATTCAGAAGGTTAATGAATAAAATCAGCATGAATCTGACATGCTTTACATCTTCTGGCATAGTCTACAATATCTGCTATCATAGAAGGCCAATAATACCCCATTCTTCGAATGCGGTCTTGTAATTTTGGACCTGGTTGATGAGCACCACAAACACCATCATGAGCTTCTCGGAGTGTTTGTTTGGCTTCACTTTCTGAGAGACAACAAAGCAAGAGTCCATCATATGAACGACAATATAACATATATAAAGACGAATCATAGTAAAATCAAAATGATTGTCTCTTGATTGATGCAGCTTCTTTTGGATCTTCAGGTAAAATCCCATGAACCGCATAATCAATGAATGGACTTCTCCAATCCTTATGCTGGGAACTTGATTCTGTAGTATAACTCTGTTCAATATACAGATTATTCTTGACACAGAATAAGTCTCGATCCAACAATGTGATTGTGTTTTGTCTTCGAATTGGAACAGCTAAGTCTGCAGCTAAGCTGGCAAGAGTATCAGCTTCCACATTCTGAGAACGTGGTACAAATTCGATGAAGAATCCTTTGAATGAAAGGACTAACTCGATTACCACTTGATGATAAGGGATGAGATCAGGATTTCTGACTTCATAAGTCCCTCTAACCTGATTAACAATCAGTTGAGAATCTCCATAAGCTTCTAGAAACTCAATATCCAATTATTTTGCTACTTGGAGACCAATCAGCAGAACATTATATTCTGCTACATTGTTAGAGCATGGTTCATTGAGAGAATAGGCACGGTATATGACCATTTTATCAGGAGAAACCAAAACGATTCCTACCCCAGAGATAATATTACCTTTAGGTCCAACCCGTGATGCTCCATCAAAATATAATTGCCAGATGTCATCCTTCAAAGTCAAGTTGCAATCCACGACTTCATCTGGAATATCCTCATATAACTTCGATGTTTCAGGTATAGGGTGAGCAGCTAAGAAATCAGCTAATGCTTGACCATTCACTGATTTTTGAGGTACATAAACCATGTCATAAGGAGTGAGCAACATTGCCCAGGTAGCTAACCTAGAGTTAAGAATGCTCGGTTTTCTCATCAATATCCGAATAGGATTTATTCTGGAGATAACATGAATATTCTGTTCTGTCACATAATGTCTTGTCTTTTGGACAACAAAAACCAAGGCCAGACATTCCTTTTCTACAGGAGTATACCTGTGTTCAGCTCCGACCATCATTCGGCTAAGATAATAAATTGCTTGTTCATGTCCCATATTACTTTTTTGTGCAAGAAGAGTACCAAGTGAATGATCCAAGGCTCGAACATATAGCAAAAATGGTCTTCCTACCACTGGAGGTACCAGAACAGGTAGATTTGTAAGATATTGCTTGATGTCATTGAAGACTTTCTGACACGCTTCATCCCAAACAAATGATACACCCTTCTTTAATAGATGGGAGAAAGGTTGACATCTCCCAGAGAGATTAGATATAAATCTCCTGATATAAGCTATGCGACCCTGAAAGCCATAGAGTTCTTTCAGATTACGAGGGGGATGCATTTCAAGAATTGCTTTAACCTTATCAGGATCAACATGGATACCCTGAGAAGTAATGACAAATCCTAAAAAATTGCCACTGGAAACCCCTAAGAAAGACTTAGTAGGGTTCATTTTCAATTGATGTTGACGCATCAATTCAAATACTGTCTTCAAGTCTTGAATATGATCATCCTTTGATTGACTCTTAACAGCAATGTCATCTACGTAACATTCAACTATTTTTCGTATATGTTCTTGAAAGATGTTGTTCATAGCCCGTTGATACGTGGCACCGGCATTTTTAAGACCAAACGGCATAAACATATAGCAGTAAACCCCAAGGGGTGTACGAAAAGCAGTATGCTTCTCATCTTCTGGATGCATCTTAATTTGATTGTATCCTGAGAATCCATCCATGAAAGACATGCGTTCAAAACCACATGTATTGTCTATCATGACATCGGTAATCAGAAGTAGAAATTCATCTTTTGGACAAGCTGTATTAAGATCTCAAAAATCTATGCAAACTCGGACTTTTTTGTTCTTATTCATAACAGGAACAATGTTGGCAACCCAGTCTGGGTGTTGTTCTTCACGAACAAAGCCATATGGGATCAACTTTTTGACTTTCGCTTCAATTGTATCCATCATATCTGGTCAAAAATGCCGTTGTTGTTGTTTTACAGGCTTGGCATTAGGAAGAATATTGAGTTTATGAGTAGCAACTTTAGGATCTAGACCCGACATATCCTCATAACTCCATACAAAGATATCAATATATTCTTTGATCAGTTTTATCAACTTTTTCTTTTCATCCTTAGAAAGATTTTTACTGATGAATATTGGTTTGGACGTATCCCATCTCCAACATCAATCTAGACAATCTCATCCTCTGTAGGTGGCTGTCATTGTTCAAAACAAAGTTCCCATTGAGTGTCCATCTGTTGAGCCCAAGGATCATTCTTAAATGGTTCAGATTCACCATCAGTTTGAACCATGTTGACTGAGAATATTTGCTCAGATTCATCATAATAACCTCCTCTAACATATGAGGAATGAGACGTATCAGATTCGATGAATTGGATTTCTTCCGAATCTGATGATTGTGAAGAGCTAGAAGAGAATTCTTCTTGTATATCGTCATTAAACATGTGAGATGGATCATATCCCAACCCATGACGAGTTTTCTGGTAAAACGGATCACCACTTAATGGTAATCGTCTACCCTTACCTTGATTGAGACCTTGCATAGTCTTCAAATCATATCCCATATTCTAGATAATCTTTAGAGATTGTTGACTATATTTGTCAATTCGGATTTTTTTATCTTTATCTCTCAGATCATCTGTCTGAGCAACATGGATATTTCTAGCTAGGCCAAACACAATTTGGTGCTTGTTTTTCTTATCAGTAGGAATTACGAAATAAGATTCTTCGTGACGTCTATAAGTTACACAAACTTGCGATGAAGCGACTACAAGAAGAAGATAGGGAGAATATGTTAGAAACATTTGAGCATAAGGTCCAACATCGACATGAGGAGGAAAGGAATTTTCCTTATGGTCAATGTATAAGGTTTTCTCTGTGTCTATGTCGTCTTTATACTGATGACTTTGATCATCAGAAGATAAATTCATTCTTTCAACAAATTTGACAGCCATATACTCAAAAAGGAAATCTTCATTGATATTAGAAAGTACAGAATGATCAATATTTACATCATTTATAATTTGACTGCTACGCTTCGGATTAATCACTAATGGACCATCATCAGTCTTCTACGTAGACGTGCCAAGATTGACGATCAATGGTGGTTCTGGATCATTCGTACGAGAAGTACGCCCTTTGACCTTGATCATAAGAGGTTGAACTTGGGTTTTAGCAGGAACATTCACTGATTCCTCATATGAAGCTTGAGTTCTTCCTTTGACCTTGATCATCAGAGGTTGATTGTTGATAGGTTGGGGTTGGATTCGCCCTTTGACTTTGATCTTCAAAGGTTGCTCTTCTGGCGGATCTTCATTAATAGACAGATCTTCGGCAGATGATCGATCATCAGCTATATCTGATATCTCTTTCACATGCTCTTGTTTGTAGAGCATTGAATCAGAAAAATAGGCTTCGACACCCTTGAAAGGATTGATATCAGCAAACTCAGTCTTCACAACTCCTTGGGAATCCACGTACTTGAAGCATTGGTGGAGAGTTGAAGGCACGATGTTATGCTCATGTAACCACAGTCTTCCAAGAAGGATGTTGTAGGGTACATCTGAATTAATAACATAGAATATTGCCATAGTTCGAAGATCACCAATCTGAATCTTCAGACGAATCTTTCCCAGTGGTTTACTCTTTCCAGAGTTGAAACCAACAATTGTGGTACTAGTGTAAGTCAAGTCACTAGTAGGAATCCTCAACGGTCTTAGCATACTTTGAAGAATTATGCTAATTGAAGACCCAGGATCAATATAAATCCTGTCAACTTCAGTGGATTCAATATACCCAGTGTAGCACAAAGGCCTGTCATGCTTGTTATGCTTCAACAACATATCTTCTTGTGTAAAGGTAATATTAGGAATTATCTCCATCACACTATGACATTGTGGGCATGACACTGGTATATTATCAGGAGTCTTGAGTTGAGCTAAACAGGAATCAGCTTGCAGCAAAGCTTCACTCAAGGTTTCATGACTTTCTTTAGAAAGGCGAAGCAACTCGAAGATATATAGTCTAGCCGGAGTATTAGCTAACTGGGCTAGAATATCAAATTTATAGGGTTTCATCACCACCCCCTGACTGGAAGCAGACTTCAACGGGACGTCAAAGCATACTGTTTTCTGTTTCCCCTTTTCAACCACAGATGGTTTAGCAGGAACATGAGACGGTTGAGTTGGTGGTGTTTCAACATTCTCTGCTTCTTTGGAGGATCCCTCATAATCTTTGTGGTACTCTTTCCCAGATCTTGTACCAGCAAAGGTTTCTTCTTCAGACTCAAAAGAAGGAAGTACCATATTGCAGGATTTAGTCTTCCTTCCCTTAGCCTTCTTCTTACGAGAATTGTTATGAGGAACCTCAGAACCCAATCCAACAGTAGATTTTTGACTTTGAATTTGTAAAGGAAGTCGTATTCCTTTATCATAATTCAAACCTTCTGCCTTTTGAAAGTCATAACCCATCTTCTTCATGAGAAGGACAGATTGCTGACTGTACAAGTGAGTGGACAGCGGACTTTTAACAGGTGGTTCCATAGAGGAAGAAGAAATCTCTGCAACTACAGGAGAATGAGGAATAGAAGTCTCTGTAGCTACGGGAGGAGAAGGATTCGGGATACGGGGAAAAATCCCTATAGGAGCTTTTTTATAAGCAGCGAAGACTTGTTGAGCCCTGTATAAGGGAATACTATTCATGACTAGCCACTGCTGATGAGTAAGCTTGATCTTGGTAGGAGGAGCCAGACTTGGAGGACTTATGTTCAATCCTCTCAATCTATCTTTCAAAGGAATGCCATCCCATATATGATCCAAATCATCAGGATCTGGAATAACATGAGAAATTATGTTACAAGTTTTGACTTTCTTACCTTTCTTGGATTTTAAAGTTTTACCTTCATTTTCCATTTCAGGTACTAAATCAGGATGTACCCACATAATTTCACCATTCTTTAATGTGAGAGGCAGCAATCCTTCATTTTTCTCCCTGGCAGGCGGGATATTCACAATCTTCATCGTCGCCTTCGAAATTGGGACAATTCCATCTGGTACTTGTTGAGAAGAAAAATCTCTGAATTGAAAAGAAACCATATTGGTTGTGACCGTATGCTCATCGTTAGTTAAAGATATGGCATTGGCATTAATCAGCTCTTGGATTTTCTTCTTTAGGACATAACAAGCCCTGGTGGGATGATTTATGTATCTGTGATAGATACAATATTTGGGATTGTCAGTCAGATTCACCTCATTAGGCCTCTTTGGCTCCGAAATCTGGAGTTTACCACTCTTTACCAGACATTGGAATATCCTTGGGATATCACTCTCGTCAAAAGAATATTCTTCTTTTGGTTTAGAAGACTCATGATTATTCGATGTCATTTTGTTTTTGGAAAGATTAACCATAAGAGTGTCCTTTCCTTTTGCATTACGATTGCCAGAATTATTACCAGGATTACATTTCTTTCTTTTTTCCTCTAAGGCAAAAATTATCCCATGTTTACGAGCCAACCTACCATTGGTCTCGGCAGAAACTGCTGCTATAATAAACGAAGCCCAATCTGTGAATTGGGAACCCGTGAAGACAGCAATGGATGGTCGCAGATTCATCTTGCATGTATCAATTAACGCTGAATCTGGCATACCAGAAGGCATCTTTAGAGTCGCCTGTCGAAAACGTTCAATGAACGTCCGAGTATCTTCTTTCTCCTTTTGTTTGACTTCTATTAAGGAGGACATGTTCATGTCCATACCTCCTTCATAGAAGCGATAGAGAAACATTGCCTTAAATTCGTCAAAAGACAAAATGCAATTGTCGGGTAAACTACGATACCAGTCGTAAGCTGAACCCGTCAAGCACCCAATGAACACTAGAGTGAGAAGAGCATCATTTTTTTTGCAGATGTATAGTCATAATATCAAAGTAATTGATATACTGACTAGGAGAAGCCTTTCCATCAAATAATACCATTGATTGTGGCTTAAATTTCGGTGGAAAGGGTAGATCATTCCAATGAGGAGGATAAGGTTGCTTAATCCCTAACCTCTGGAGCTGATCCTTGTGCTTCAAAACTTCAAACTGTGCTTTGAGCTCATGCACTGCTTGAATGGCTTCACTGGTTTGAGGAAGCACATTTGATTGAATGGTTGTTGGATGTACTGTAACCCCCACCGGAGATGGTATATCTTCTGGAATGATAGGATCTG
The DNA here is from genome assembly GCA_029216955.1 of Iris pallida. Classification (NCBI taxonomy): domain Eukaryota; kingdom Viridiplantae; phylum Streptophyta; class Magnoliopsida; order Asparagales; family Iridaceae; genus Iris; species Iris pallida. Next base: position 3,409,449 of record JANAVB010032420.1, read on the forward strand.
GAGATGCAGAATTTTGGTTAACAGCAGGCTCTTGAATATTCAAAGGTATATCAGCCCCTTGACTATCTTGAGTTTGTGCTACTACCTGTACCGATGTTACTATTGCCGGTTGAGCAGTTTGCTGAGTCGTTATTATCTGGTGCATACTTTACATCATGGTAAGCATGTCTTTCAATGATTGCTCAACGGTAGTAAGACGTTGTTCTGTATTAGCAGATGACATCTCCGGTTTATTTCCAATAGCGTAGGATTCAACCTCTCTTGAAGATACAGAGGGGTTAGTATAGTGGTATGAATCGACACTATCAGTTTCGGACTCAAAAAATTGAGTACCCCCAGCTTCTGAATCAGAAGTCTGCAATCGTCTTTGTCTTCTTGATCGAGTATTTTGATATACTCCTTCAAAGGAGTCAAGAAGTCTGTTGAATTGTTGTTGACCTGGAGTTTGGGACGTGTTCCGTTTAGGACGTCGTCCTCTATTGGTATGAGATGCCATGTTGACTGACGCATATGACAACTCATGTTCTTGGTCATCAGCTTGTTGTTGAGGCGCATTAAAACTTAATCGGTCAAAAAATGATCGTTTAGAGGCCGAACAACAACATTTAATTATAATATGGTGACATTCACAATGGCGATTCTCTTGGGCGAGTGTCACAGGAGATTGTCTATTTTTACACTTTTGCATTAGCAATTCACGTAAATCAGAAGGAGTAGAGGGAGTAGTCTTCTTTATTACATTTGGGGTAGAAAAACGTTTAGTCCCTTGTGTATAAAGAAGATTACTGGCTGTATTCGCAGAACCAAACTGTACATTTTTACGTGCTTGGAGTTGCGTACGTAAATTCTAAGATTTTTGAGCACAAAGGACTCCATCCTCATTACGTGTAATTTGTAGATTTGGTACCTTGCGTACAGCAGTATAAGAAGGTTGTTGGTTGAGAACAAAAGTTTTACCAACTATGTTTTTATGCTTCATGCGTGTAGGTACATTCACTTTAGATACAGAAGCATCATTGTGAATTTTATCTACACTGTCACAGACATGAGATTTACCTTTACGCATAGAGCGAAAACATGAGTATCTGCCACGTCATAGACGGGAGATTTTTCTTTACGCGTAGAGCGTAAATTTTGTGTGTCTACCATGTCACAGACGGGAGACTTTTTGTTACGCTCAGAACGTAAAGCATTGGAGTCTGCCACGTCACAGACGGGAGACATGTTTTTATGCTCAGGGTGTAAAACCTAATTTTTACGCGCAGGGTGTAAAACCTGATTTTTATGCCCAGAGCGTAACACTGGAGAGTCTGCCACGTCACTGACGGGAGACATGTTTTTATGCTCAGGAGACTTGTTTTTACGTGCATGGCGTATCACCAAAGTAAAGACTGCCTCATCGCAGATGGGAGCCTCTACAACAGGAGTAGAAAGGATTCCTTTGCCTGCAGAGACAGTAGGGAGATCAGAAAATGTTTTGGATTTGGGAACCCAAACTTTTTGTACCTTCCGCGATTTCTGAACATTGGAGCAGTGAGTGCTACCCTCAGTCCAGAGCATTTCTTCGTAGGCAGTCTGGTCGAAGTGCACAACCAGAGTCTTCTTTGTCGATCCGATCGACACATCATTGTATTGAGCAATTGCCTCCTCGTCAGAGGAGAAGGTCGTCCCCAGCAGAGTCGCCATTTTGTTTCACTTAACAAAATGCATGGAAATTGGCTTTTGAAAATAAAACTTGAAAGAGTACAAAAAGTACAAATTGTTATGGGAAGTATTGCTATGGAAGTCTGATCTGAAGTCGATCACTTTGTTCCTTGGACTGTACGATGATGATGAAGATCACTGCTAGAAGATGAACAACTGGAAGAACTAAGTCACCAGAAAGGTATCGACACACTTGGGCACTGATGGCGAGGTCGAATGCTTTCCTGCTTTGCTTCACTCTGTTCTGGAAGAAAGGTTGAAGAAGAATGCTCTGGAAAATCAAAGTCTCTGGGCTCTGATCTCTATGTATTCTCCCCTGTCTCTCTGCTCGTGTCCTTCATATAAAAAATAATAAGTCTATTTATAGACTTGGCTTTTTGTACGTAAAAACTCAACGAAGTCCTGTCTTTACGCTAGTAACTGCCACCCATGACTGAAGTCATCCTTTACACACGTTGACACGTGTCCCATTATTTCAATAAGAATAGGATGCACGTACACATGTTCTTCGAGATGTGTGGCATGAAAGCCACGTAGGCAAACCATGTTCCAAAGTAGTCAGAAAGAATAGGGCGTAAAAACGATCCAAATATACTCTGAGCGTAAAATAGTAGACTAGGCATAAAATAGCCCTAAAATGGACTTCTCGCGCAAAGTGGTTGATAAAAACAACCTTGAGCGTAAAACGTAGCCCAAATAAACTTTATGCACATGTTAACTTTGAGCGTAAAAAGCTCATATAGTACTCATGCGTAAAAGAAGCCATCTTATGAGCGTAAAATAGCTCAGTCTACATACTAAACGACAACATGGGTTTCTGTGTAAAACAAATCCCTTCGAATTCTGTGTTATACACTGTCAGTAGATCTTTATGTCAGACCCATTATCATTTTGCATTAAATACATGATTTGACAGCCTGTCTCAAGCGTAAAGTAGTTGGCTTGTCCCTAGCGTAAAGTAGTTGATCGGTCGCTGGCGTAAAGTGGGTGGCCTGTTCTTGGCGTAAAACAGCTGACCTGTCTCTGGCATAAAAATATCTCATTTTGAGTTTAAAGCTCTTATCTCTTTGACTCATTCTATGCAGCACTTTTTACGCTCCTACAACGTCATCTAAGAATGTTATGTACTGTGTACATCCCAGTTTCGCAGAATCGAAAGTCGCCACTGGGTTTGATGTCGTACAAGTCTAAATGTGTACTTGTACAAGCCAAAAACAAATATCTTCAGTAAAACATCACCGAAGTAAAGACTGCCTCATCGCAGATGGGAGCCTCTACACCGAGTTCCAACGCCTCAATTTGTCTAACCGACTTCTTGTACCATGGAGGAATGGGTCAACACTTTAGGGAGTGTACTAGCTAGTGATCGACCTTAACTCGACTCACTTATAAACGAACACTATAATTGTGTGAGAGAAGGTATAATTATTATGTGGTCTTTCTACTCTTGCCTAATTAGGATCAGTTAACAAATTATAAACATGTATATTTGAATATAAATGTGTCATTTGACCCGATGAATCTTACCAAAGGCGAATATCCTTCCCTGCAAACATGGATTAATATTCATAATATATATATATATATATATATATATATATATATATATATATATACATATATATATGTGTGTGTGTGTGTGTGTGTGTGTGTGTGTGTGTGTGTGTGTGTGTCATATTTTTGTCCATGCATCAATTGTTAGAATTTATAAAATATATGTCATGAGTTTGTCCCTGCAAACAACTTGATAGACCTACAAACATATTAGCATTAGTATGCAGTCTAATTATATGATAGTCACTAGTGATACACCATCTTGGACTATATATGGTATTATGAAGTGCCCTTTCAATTGGGGTAGCTAGTTCCACTTAAGGTCTCGCAATACCTCATACGTGAAGCACGTTCCACATAATTTTCTTTTTGGTCGAACCGTTTGATAAAAGTCAAACTTTGTGCACAAGTTGACCATTACCATACAAAATGTGTGAACAGTTTAACTATAAAACATATACATGGTACAAAACCTGAAATAAAGTAATGTAAATCTCTACTTGTACAATAATTTAATCTCACAATATTCATAATCTCTACTTAGTATTATTTTGATTGGTAAATATTCTATATGTCTATAACAACAGTAAAATATTCCATGCCTCTGTATAACAAGTTAAGAACAATCATATTGCTCTCTTTTTATCTTTTGTTATTTTACTTAGCATAAACAATCTCATGAAAATATAAACAAGGACTAATAAGAGTGTGTGAAGGTAAATGAGAGAATGATCAAACAATCAACCATGATAAATAGCCTTTATGTCCCGATCGAACAGATATTGAATGATTCCTTAGAGAGACTATTTGATGTGATGCACGATCTTATTAATTGGTATAACCATACGAGCGAGTCCTGCTTCATAAACCATGTAATCTTCTATATATATATATATATATATATATATATATATATATATATATATATATATATATATATATATATATATATATATATATATATATAGAGAGAGAGAGAGAGAGAAAGAGAGAGAGAGAGAGAGAGAGAGAGAGTGAGAGAGAGAGTGAGAGTTAAATAAAACATATGTTACACCTAAGTCATATAACTGAAATAAATGTAATATTGTGTTAGATATGGCTTTTATAGACTCACATATAGCTTTAGAAACCTATTGTCACACCAAGTTCTAAAATACATAGGAATCCGAGATACGAGCATGCCAGCTGTACGAACTAGAATAAATATTCCAATTTAGTGGACTTACTCCAGTCGTAGTACGTTGTAAAAAGTAACTAAGTATAACAATCATAAGTAATTAATATCTCCACAACAACATAATCACTATAATCTCATCCACAAAATAACAACATCAACACAGAGACAGAGATATATAAGGATGTCTAAATGAAATAGTAACAAGTCTGAATAACCAATACAAAAGATATATCTGAAAACAGTCAAATAGTCTAGTAGAAATATATCCATGGAATAAAGTACAATACTGGAAATAATAATAAAGTACATAAAAAACTAGCCAGCACATATGCTAAGTAGATAATATGTCCATGACTCTAACCAATCTCCATATCCCTAGATCAGGGAAACTCCTCTAGCAAAACCTCTAAATCCTCTACAACGTAACATGTCTCTATCTCCGGTCCGTAGACAGTAGGATACAAGTGCTCGTCTGGATCCGAAAAAGAACCTGGTCCTTAAAGGGACGTAACAAGATACAAAAAAAAATATCATAATAAACTGAAATAAATTACATGATAACAGGCTCACTAACCTTCTAAGTGTATGCATGTCGAAGACGACTTTGGTACGTATGAGTAGGTGAAAGAATAAAGCATAACATCCACTAGAGGTTTATGTATATACTAGCATACCTTCTGATCGTATTCTGACGTGTGGTCAACGGCCGCTGTCGATTATATCTTCTAGCAATACACCCATAACCGAAAAACAAATAACCCATAACCAGGCAACAATTGAGGCTAATATGTGGCTTCTTATACGCCTATTAATAGTCTTCCCTACCCATGTATTGCACAAGTCATATCCATGACTCAAACAATCTATATCTCATCAATGACTCAAACAATCCATATCTCAATGTAAGTTGTCACTTCCCAGTCCCAAAATACGTAGCACTAGAATACGTAAACATGTCAGCTACATATCAAGTGAACTCCAATATAGCTTGAATACATATAAGTTGTCAACGTCAGGTAAATCTACTGAAGATAAATCCTGACCAAGTGCACTAATGTTGATTAGGCATTAATACACCAAATCCTACAAATAAACGAGAACAAACAATATATAATAAAGTTGATCAGACTCTATTATAATTGTCTGAATAAGCTTATAGAGAATAATAAGGCTTATAAAACTAGGCCATATCAGCAAAATAAAGTAACAAAAAAATAAATATAATACCGGAGGATTATAATAAAGATATCAACCAATATATATACCTGAAATCTCGATGATGCAATCTTCAATCACCATCTAGTCTATAAAACAGACTCATAAATAACCTGGAGAGATCACCAGGTCCTCAGGGGACATAGCAAGATATATATATATATATATATATATATATATATATATATATATATATATATATATATATATATACATACGGAATGTAACAGTAAATAAAATGCAACTAAAAAAAAATTAAACACAACAGAAGGACGACATCTAAGAAATACTACGAAGGAAACCACATCTAAGAGAGTGGAATGCCATGAGAACAACGATATCAGTCGTAGCTACAGTAAATCGGGTAATAGTAACCGCAGTCCGGTGAGGCACTAACAGTCATATCTATTATGCCCCAGTTCCAAAATATATAGGAACTCAAGGCATAATAATGCCAGTTGTACGACTAGAATAAGTATTCCAATTTAATGGACTTATCATATTCGTAGTACGCTATAAGGTATACTAATATATGCTAACTAATTATATCTTAATCCATAATAAAGAGTAAAATCAAGAATAAACAATATGTGTCATGGTCTACAGCCCATTAACATATATATTTGATTAGACCTGAAGAACAATATGGGCCTATAAAGCTAAGCTAATAAGTAGAAAGCAAGTAAATATAAAATTACGGAAGATACCTGAATAAGAAATAGCAACACCAACAAGATCAACGAACTAACTCAGCACAATCATCTACCTGGAGAGATCACCAGGTCCTCAGGGGACTAACAAAATACATAAAATAATACCATAATGAACTGTAAATGAAACATGACAAGAGGTAATAATAACTCGGGTCATAACACAAACTGAACCTAACTATCTAGGTGTAATGTAAGTCGAAAACTATACTGGAACGTATAAGTGGGTAGGAATAAAGCATAGCATCCGTTAGAGGCTTTCGTACGAACTAGTATACATCCAGACCATATCTGATGCGCAGTCAGGGCTACTGAGTGGATATATCTCCTAGCCATACTTTGCATCACTATCATACCTTCCGACCGTATCTGCTTTGTAAGCAGGGGCCGCTGCCGGATATTATATCCTCTAGTGACACCCAAAACGAGAAACTATGAACCCAATCCAGTCAACTAGAAGGCTGTGGGCTAGCTCATACGTCCCAGTAGTTTTCCCCGCCCATACATCACACAAGTCATATCCGTGGCTTGGTGATCTATATCTATGCAAGTCACTATCTAGACTCTGCTAATCCATAAATGAATCGACACACGAACCGTCCATATCGGTAGCAAGTCGAATACGTAGGTTTGTGCCAACTCTATGATCCTCACTCTTGTGTCATGTATGAGACGTGTCAATAGGTCAAAGAAGTTATGAAGCATAACTTCAATACATCGGGAATGCCAACTATCACATATGGTCAACACACACTGTCACGACCCGCACCCGAATATTCGGGCATGAGTACATGGGCTACGCCCAGCATATGCCACAGTATCGACGGTAGAACGCTGTCAACTACCCAATAAATATCTACAATATCTAGATGATCCATGATAATAAATATACTCAAATCACACCATAAACAACTAAGGAAGAAATAAAATATAAAGATATTAATAACACTGAGACAGACAGAGTCTACAAATAAATATACAAGACCAGAATGTATCAGAGGCAAAACAATAATAAAACTAAATCAAACTACCAGGGCCTAGAACTCCCTGGAGACAACTTGTCACGACCCGCACCCATTTTTTTACGGATACGAGACGTGTCCAAGCCAGCCTGCGCCGCAGTATCGGCGGTAGAACGCTGTCACGGCCATGAAGATCAAAAATCACAAATAATGCCCATTCACAAAATTAATTTAATTTACAAAGATCACAAGTTTTATATTTGCAGAAAAATATAAACTTGTACAAATATTTGAATGACTACAACTCCACTATCAAGCTAGTCTCTAGGCTTTGTCTGCAAGTACCCCCGTATCTCCCATGCTAAGTGAATCTACGGCTAACCTGAAAAATATTGGTTTTCAGTCAGGAATGGAACGAGTACAATTCACTGAATGCAGTTCCAATATATGAAAATGACTATACGACAGAGGTTAGCCTTTAGACATATGATTTGGAAAATAACACAAAAAACAAATAAAACTAAATAAAGAAAAATAGTAAATAAAGATAATATTCATCGACTGACTGAAATACCATTGATATGTGACCGGTCTCGGGATAATTACACGACACTGTCTACACTGTCTATACTGTCTAAAGTTACACTGTCTATATTGAATAATGTAATAAAGAAATTACTGTTTACACCGTCTACTTTGCAATAATAAATCACTGTTTACACTGTCTACTTTGAAATAATAAATCACAGTCTACACTGTCTACTTTGCAATAATAAATCACTGTCTACACTGTCTACTTTGTAATAATAAATCACTGTCTATGCTGTCTACTTTGCAATAATAAATCACTGTTTACACCGTCTAAGGTCAGATCACACATCGTTGGTACTTCACCCTCCCGACACAATAATGAACAAAATCAACATAAAACTGAAATCACATATCTATCGACTAAACACTGATGCATAGTAAAGATCAATACTGAAAACAAATAATAAACTGTACTCGTATGTGGTCCTTTGCTGGTGAAACCGACAATCCAAACCAATCAGTGTGCCACAATAGTCAAGACTCGTAAAACAGTCTATAGATGCTGAAATAGACATTACCATTGTTCTCAGAATAGTCAAAATAGCTAGGATTGCCTGTCCTTAAGTCCAATTCTGGACATAACTACAAAAAAAGTGTCTTTTTGGGACGACACTATAAGGAACACTAGTCTAAAAAGTCCTAAAAGTATAATTCTAGGGACGGCTATATTTTTAGTAACAAAATGTTGCTTTTTTTGGGACAGATTATGAAAATAGATCACTATTTGGGACTGATGAAAATTTCTGTTCCAAATAATACATATTTTCGTCCCAAATATGTTGGCGGGAATACCACACGTGTGGCGGCTAATTGCCAAATTATATGGGGGGAAAGTTTACCTCCACGTGTTTTCATCGTAGCCATTCGATCGGATGGATTAATCCAGACCGTCCATCCCAAAACCTATTTCCTATAGTCGATAGGACTTCTCTCTCTTTTCGATCAAAAAACTTTCTCTTTCTCTCTCTTTCCGATCAAAAATGGCGATAGAACTTTCTCCTTCCTCTCTCTCTCTCCGACCTAGGTGATGCAGTATTGCTGCTCTTTTTTCTCTCTGACCATTGTTTCGACCTGGTGCTCCAGTGTTGCTGCTCTCTCTCTCCCCGACCATTGCTCTCTCTCTGTCCGATCTTCCAACCCTAGGTGCTCCATTGCTGCGGCTTGGTATACTTCCCCCAATCTTTAGAATTTTTTACCAAAATGTTTTAGTCTTTCCCTAATATTTAGATGCATGTTATTTTGTCCTAGATTGTTTGCACTATTTACACCGTTTACTTAATTTTTCCTTGAAATTTTAGTGTTTTACACTGTTTACACGGCTGCATGTAATTTTGTCGTAGGTTGTTTGCTTAAAATTTGAGGGTTGTACACTGTTTACTGAAATTTTGGTTAAAATTTGAGTGTTTTACACTGTTTACACGGCTGCATGTAATTTTGTCGTAGATTATTTGCTTAAAATTTGAGGGTTGTACACTGTTTACTAAAATTTTGCTTAAAATTTGAGTGTTTCACACTGTTTACACGGCTGCATGTAATTTTGTCGTAGATTATTTGCTTAAAATTTTAGGGTTTAAACTGTTTACTGAAACTTTGCTTAAAATTTGAGTGTTTCACACTGTTTAAACGGCTGCATGTAATTTTGTCGTAGATTATTTGCTTAAATTTTGAGGGTTGTACACTGCTTACTAAAATTTTGCTTAAAATTTGAGTGTTTCACACTGTTTACACGGCTGCATGTAATTTTGTCGTAGATTATTTGCTTAAAATTTGAGGGTTTTACACTGTTTACTGAAATTTTGCTTAAAATTTGAGTGTTTCACACTGTTTACACGGCTGCATGTAATTTTGTCCTAGATTATTTGCTTGAGATTTGAGTGTTTTATACTTTACTCAAATTTTTGCTAGAAATATGAGTGTTGTACACAGTTTACATGGCTGCATGTTATTTTGTCCTAGATTATTTACCAATTTTTTTATCAACATTTGCTTGAAATTGATTACTTGTCCATATACATGAATTGACTTCTGTCATCACTATTTATCAATGACAATTATTGTTCAGTCATACTCTAGTGATACTATTCATCATTGCTACTTTGTTCTCTGGCAGTGGAGAATGGTTTGCACATATCATCAAGATTGACAATTTTGAGGCACCCATCACTTCTTCTTTTTTTATTATCCTATGCAACTCATACTTTTTCCCTGACTTCTGCAGATTTCAATGTGTAAAACATGTGTGTATATATATATTTGTGCCTTACAGGTTATTCTCTTGGATATGTGTGTATATGTGTGTATATGTGTGTGTGTGTGTCTGTAGCAAATAACTGGGTGTACCTTACAGGTTATTCTCTTGGATACTAGATATCACAGTGACCCACTGTCTAGTGATGGAACTATATTGGGGGAGACTCAGTAGGAATGGTTGCGGAATGAGTTGTACGGTCCTGAATCACAGATTACCATTAAACCTTGTTAGACTTATGCCACTTGTTTTACATACATCTTGGACAATGTTAGTTCTGCACAAATACAAGACACTTGAAAGGATGAAACTTTTGTTAAACTAACTGGCAGTGGTTGCGACCATCTCTAGTTAATGGTGCTTAGTATCCTTGTAGTCTTCTCATATACATCAAACGTACTGACATTTCTAATAAGAGTTATTTACCAATTTTTTGCTCGAATTTAATTACATGTGACACTGTTTATACAGGATTATTTACCAAGATTTTTTTAGGATTATGTACCAATTTTTCATAATTATTTACATGTGACACTGTTCCCGGCTGCATGTTTTTGTCTTAGTTTTAAGCATCAGTTATTTAGGTGATTGTTTTTCTTTTGGGAAGATTTCGGTTTATGAAGTATATCAGTTTATTGAGAAAATTATTTGGTGGCAAAAATATGTTAGAACACCACAATATGTGCATATTGTCATTAATTTGTGATTATTTGTGAAAAAATAGATTTTTTTGTGAAAAATTGGGCCACATTTAGACCTGTCAATTGGGCCGGGCCGGCCCATCCCAGCCCGGCCCGGCCCGAACCCCAAACACTGCTTATCATTTGTTTGTCAATGTGTGTTATGCTTGGCTTTAGCACAAGCAATTTGTGCTGTGCTTGGCTTTGGCCAAGCAATTTGTGCTTTGCTTGGCTTGGGTTTGCTTGGCTTTGCTTTTTGCTGTGCTGTGCTTAGTTTGGCTTTTTTTGTGGGTACATGCCAGCCAGTCTTCATGACGGACGGTGAACGGTGACTGTGTTGTTTGTGGGTACATGCTTAGTTTGGCTTTTTTTGTGGGTACATGCCAGCCAGTCTTCATGTCGTGGGTCACGTGCCGGACTGGGCTGAGATTTTTTACCCTTGGCCCGGCCCGGCCCGGCCCGGCCCGGCCCGCTATAGTTCATGGGTCGAAGAGGCCCGAGCCCGGCCCACCCAAATTCAGTGTCGGGCCGGCCCAGCTGACTTGACAGGTCTAGACACATTTGCATGGACAGGAACATGAGTTTGAACCTGGCTATGTTCTTTGTAGATTTTAATTTGTCAAATTATTGCGATTATGCGTTCATGTAGGAATTATTGTGATGATTTGTGAAAAATTAGGTTTTCTTGTGAAAAATTGGGACACATTTGCATGGATAGGAACATGAGTTTGAACCTGGCTATGTTGTTTGTAGATTTTAATTTGTCAAATTATTGTGATTATGCGTTCATGTAGGAATTACTGTGATTATTTGTAAAAAATAGGTTTTTTTTTAAAAATTGGGACACATTTGCATGCCCATTCTGGATTGATGTTAAACATATTATAAATGGAGATGAATTTGAACCTGGCTATGTTCTTTGTAGATTTTAGTTTGTTGAAAATCGACATTTGTGAATCATGCTTGAGCTTTTCAGTTGAAATTGGTTATTTGTGCCATGTGTTAGTTCCATGTCAGTAGGTCATAATCAACCTTGGTATATTAATTTCCTTTTTCTAGCTAGTAATTGTCATAATCAATTGGTTATCTATATGCTTATTATTTCTTCTTCTTGGGCACAATAGTACATGGCTACCAATAAGTGTTTGTTCTATTATTAAATTTGTCTTTGCTTGATATATTGCATAAGAATTTTAACTCTAATTTGTTAGAAAGTATATTTTTTTTGGAAACTGAAATGGATAAGACTTATATAGTTGCTGCCTCAAGCTATAGTTGCTGCCTCAAGTTATATGATTTTAACTCTAATTTGCCTCTGTATTTTAATTATTAGAAAGTTATATAGCTGCTGCCTCAAGCTTTTTGCCTCCATTTGCCTTAAATAGAAATTTCAAATTGAATTCTTGAAACAATAAAGATACAACTATTGTTCTGAATATATATTTTGGATGGTGCTAGGTGATAATTGTCTTTTGGAAATTGATATGGATAAGCGTTGGATTGGATCACATGATTAGAATTCAAAGGCATACAAGGATGGGGTCGAAGCATTTCTTAAATTTGTATATAGAACTAAGAATGCTGATACGGTCCATATTTATTGCCCATGTAGTAGATGTGTAAATCGTGTTTATCACAATCGACAGACTGTGGAGGTTCATATAGAGATGTATGGATTTGAAAGGAGTTATATGGATTGGATATATTATGGGAAGTTATTGGGTGGTTTGGGTAATAATACCGATAATATAGGAGATGATATATCAGTTGATGAAAGTGATGCTGGATTAAATGAATGTGCTAATATGACAACAATGGTACGAGAGGGAATGGGATTCTCATACATGATATAAAATATGGGTTGCGAGGAAGAGCCCATGGCAGAAGAAAACTTGCGGTCCGATGAATGCATGCCGAAATACTTCAAACTTCTAAATGAAGCAGAAAGCGATTTGTACGAGAGTTGTTCTAAGGGTGTCACTGAGCTATCATTTGTTGTCCAACTTTTACACCTGAAGCAACTTAATGGATGGACAAATCGTTCTTTCACAATCCTGTTGGTCTTCTTAAAAAAGGTGTTTTCGTGTGCCAAGATTCCCAAATCATACTATCAAGCCAGTAAGCTAACTACTGACTTGGAGTTCACTTACAAAACATGGGATGCCTGTCCTAATAGTTGTATGTTGTTTCGAAATAAAACTGAGAATCTCGACAAATGTGAGATTTGTGGGGCTTCTAGATCTAAAGTTGATCATGCCAACGAGGGTAATCTTCCTCCGGTTGACCAGGGTACTAAAGTTTCTCAGAAAAAGGTTCGATATTTTCCTTTAATACCAAGACTGCAACGATTGTTTTGGTCATCGCATACAGCTTCGCTTATGAAATGGCATACTAAGAAGCGAGTAGAGGATGGTGTAATGAGGCATCCGGCAGATTCTCTTGCTTGGAAGGCTTTTGATGATAATAATCCATCCTTTGCCAGAGACAGTCGTAATGTTAGACTTGGGTTAATTACCGATGGATTTAATCCGTTTGGTAATATGAGTGTTGCTCACAGTACCTGGCCTGTTGTAGTCGTCCCTTACAACTTACCCCCGTGGTTGTGCATGAAGCAACCTAACTTAATTTTGTCTATTCTTATTGATGGACCAAAAGGTCCAGGTGATAAGATTGACGTTTATCTGCAACCGTTAGTAGAGGAGTTGAAAGAACTTTAGGAGGTTGGTGTTTCTACTTATGATGCATCAACCAAACAGTTATTTCAACTAAATGTAGCACTGTTGTGGATAATTAGCGACTTTCCTGCATATGCTATATTGTCAGAATGGAGCACAAAAGGTGAATTTGCTTGCCCTTGTTGTAATAGGGATCATCAAGCTACCCGATTGACAAATGGTGGCAAGTATTGTTACTGGGGTCATCATAGATTCTTACCGGGGCGCCATAAGTTTCGAAGGGAGAGGGTAACTTTTAATGGCAAATTAGAAATGAGGCCACCACCTTTGACATTATCTGGAACAGAAGTGTTAAAGCAGTTGAATGATCTCAATATTTTAACTGAATATAAGAAGGAAGACCTCTTTACAAAGAGGAAGAGGGAAGAAGAAGAAAAAGAGAGAGCAAAAACACACAGTCTGCCAAAAACAAGATTAGGTTGGAAGAAAAAGAGCATCTTTTTTGAACTACAATATTGGGAACACAATATGATTCGCCACAATCTAGATGTTATGCATATTGAAAAAAATGTATGCGATAATGTAATTTTTACTTTGCTAGGTATTAAAGGCAAAACAAAAGATAATATAAAGGCTCGAAAAGATCTCAGAGATATGAAAATTCGATCAGAGCTACATCCTCAACCACGGGGAAGAACTTTAGAGTACTTGCCTCCAGCTGAGTTCACAATGAGCAACAAAGAAAAGGACATTTTCTTGAAAGTGTTGCGAGATGTAAAAGTCCCTGATGGTTATTCATCTAATATATCTCGATGCGTGCATATAGAAGAGCGGAGTATGTGGGGTCTTAAGAGTCATGACAATCACATTTTAATGCAACAGTTACTTCCTATAGCTATTCGAAGGGTCTTACCAAAGCATGTTGTTAAATCCTTAATTGAATTAAGCAACTGCTTTGTGGTGTTGTGTTCAAGTGTAAATAGTATTACAGACTTGAAAAATTTTCAAGATCGTATGGCACTTACGCTTTGTAGTCTTGAAAAGATTTTCCCACCTGGGTTTTTCGATATAATGGAACACTTGCCTATGCATTTAGTGGATGAGTTACAAATTGCTGGAGCAGTATTGTATCGTTGGATGTATCCCATGGAAAGATATTTGCACACCTTAAAACTTTATGTGCGGAATCGTTCTTATCCAGAGACTTCTATTGCTAAATCAGTATTGTTAGAAGAATGTATGACTTTCTGCTCAAGGTATTTGGACAATAGTACGGAAACCAAAATGAAGCGGCCAAGAAGAAATGATGATGGAGGAAAGAAATCTGGTCGCGTTGTAGGTAAAGCAGTGCACTTTCGACTTGATCCAATTATGCAAATACAAGCTCATCGATATGTGCTTGCCAACACGGAGGCAGTAGCACCATTCATTGAGTAAGTTTGTCTTGACTAATACCATGATTTATATCCTCTCGTTTAGTTATGTAATTGAAATAAATTTCTACATCTTTATACAGGAAACACCTTGCTGAACTTGGGTCAAAATATCCACAAGCTTCACAACGACACCTTATTAGTCGCCTTCATAATGAACACTTTGTCACTTGGTTTAAGGAGCATGTAAGTAGATGTATCTTTTAATGAACATTTAATATTTTTGACCACTTGCAGTAAAATATCATTATTAAACTTATTTAATGTTTTTTAATATAGGTGAAAGGTTTACCAGACGTACAAATATCAGAGGAGATCAGAAGCTTAGCTTCAGGCCCTCTTAAGGATGCTTTGAAATTCAATTCTTACATTGTTAATGGTTTTAGATTTCGAACAAAAAAAATTGATCTTCGTAGAAAAACTCAGAATAGTGGAGTCCTCCTAAAAGCAGAACAAATGAGTTATTCTAGTCGAAAAGATAGAAATCCTCTTACAGGGGATGTTATATTCTACGGACAACTGATAGACATTATTGAGATAAAATATTTGAACGGCATGAAGTATGTTTTATTTAAGTGCAACTGGGTTAATCCACGAGTGGGCCAGAAAGTGGATGAGTTTAATTTTACTCTGGTGAACTTCAATCATTTTTTATACAAAGAGAATAGGGTGATTGATGAAACTTATATCTTAGCATCCCAAGCAGAACAAGTTTGGTATGTTCAAGACCCTCTAGAGTCAGATTGGCATGTTGTTGTTCAGATGTCGCCGCGAGACGCATTTGACAAGTACTCAACAATAGTAGAAGATTTAGAAGCTAATAGAGTGGAACCTTATAGCATGCAACATCTGGATGAAGCTCATAATGGATCTTGGGTTAGGCAAGGAGTAGAGGGCTTGGTGGTTGACACAAATATTTGTGATGGTGATGATGACCATGATGACAGTGGTCATGAGTAGCAAGTTTGTAGCTTGATTTGCAACTATTTGTGATGGATATCAAATTACAAACTTGTATCTCTTAGCTATTTTATATCCTTTCAAGTTGTTGGTTGTTTTATCTACTGTGGTTGAACGTTGATGAATTTTGCTTATTTCAGTGAATGTTGATTAATTTTGCTTATTTTCTTTACTTCATTCATTCTCAATTTCTATTAGAAAAAATGTTTACAGGAAAGTGGTTGTAGAAGCTATACTATACTTCATTCATCTTGTCATATACTTGCTTCTACATGTTGTATGATAAACATGTTCTGTGATAAACATATATTATTTAGTGGCTCTACTATTTAGTGGCTTTTGGGTGTGCTAGCCATCCTATTGTGGTCATTGTGCTGTTAATAATAAATATCATTAATGTTGTAATGTCCGCATGATGATAGTATATAAATGTACGCAAGTCGTTTGCTTATCAGGTATTTTGACATAGAAACTCCTCAATAGACTGGAAGTCTGGAACAAAAATGTTCTGTGACATTATCTTGTAATATAATTTTAATCATATATGTGTTTGTATCCAATTAGATTGTGTTTTAATTATTACTTTTTTGTCCATTTTGTCCCTCTCTAGACATTACTGTGATAAACATGTTCTGTGATAAACATATATTATTTAGTGGCTCTACTATTTAGTGGCTTCTACATGTTCTGTGATAAAGCATCCAAATTATAAAGTACCATCAAATTATTTAGTGGCTCTACTATTCTGGCTTCTGTATCCCTTTAATTCATCATGCTACTTATACGAGACTGCAATTTGTATTTGAGTTGATAGTGTAGGTTTGTAATGACCAATCACGGGATAACCCTGCATATTGCAATTTTTAACTTCTATTAGGAAAAATGTCCCCACAAAAGAAGAAGTTTATCAAGCCTGGGTTCATGTCGGGATATGAGAGGCAAAGATTGGAAAATATTACTAGAAATAAAATGAAAATGGATGCTTTAAATTTGCAACAAGCTTCAAAGCTTGTAATGAATTTGAAGATGGTTACTCGAACAAGTTCGAGTAAGATGGGAAAAAGAAGCGCAAGTGAAAGAGATGATGAGTATATCCCCGTCGGTGATGACTTGCTTAGCGAGGAAGATAGCAACCATAATGAAGAACCTTCCGACCCTAAAATGAAGAAGGTAATAAATTGGATATCAAGTCTTGTGTTTTCTGTCTTCATTCATTGGAATATCGCACTATTTTTCTTATGTTGCAGGTTGCAAACAATGATGACTCTTCTGTCCCTAAAATGAAAAAGGTTGAAAATTTGATCATAAGTGATTTTTTTTTACTGTTCTAGTGTACAGCTTACTACTATGGTTGCAAATGATGAGAAAAGCAACATCCGGGGTCCTCGAGTCTTGATCCTCTATTGGTGCTGGTCTTGACCCTCTACCAATGCTTGCACTGCCAATGTCTAATGAGCTGTGATATGCTCTAATACACCAGTGTGTACTTAAATTTCTTCTGATACGCCACTGTGCAATTGATACTTCTTCTGATACTCGGGTATCCTGCTATGGTGGTTTGGTTCTTCATTGGTAGAGCTGGTTGAGCCGCATCGTGGATATTATTGAGCTCTTGCAGACCCACGGTGAGCTTCGATCTGATGCCTAGCTTCAACTGGGATCAAATTGTAGAGGAAGAGTATTTTACTATGGTTTGAGCTTTTCCTTGCATAGATTTTTATTCTTATTTGAACTTCCTTCTATGTCTTTTTAGTGTGTTGGACTATCTTGACAATTCTGGATATTTGATCCTCAAATTTTGTCGAGGATGACCATTTTTCCTTTTCTTTATATACATATTGAATCTAATTTTCTTATATCTAATACAACACATGTAGCAAATGATACTTCTTCTGATACTCGGGTATCCTGCTATGGTGGTTTGGTTCTTCATTGGTAGAGCTGGTTGAGCCGCATCATGGATGTTATTGAGCTTATGCAGACCCACAGTCAGCTTCGATCTGATGCCTAGCTTCAACTGGGATCAAATTGTAGAGGAAGAGTATTTTACTATGGTTTGAGCTTTTCCTTGCATAGATTTTTATTCTTCTTTGAACTTCCTTCTATGTCTTTTTAGTGTGTTGGACTATCTTGACAATTCTGGATATTTGATCCTCAAATTTTGTCGAGGATGACCATTTTTCCTTTTCTTTATATACATATTGAATCTAATTTTCTTATATCTAATACAACACATGTAGCAAATGATACTTCTTCTGATACTCGGGTATCCTGCTATGGTGGTTTGGTTCTTCATTGGTAGAGCTGGTTGAGCCGCATCATGGATGTTATTGAGCTCATGCAGACCCACGGTCAGCTTCGATCTGATGCCTAGCTTCAACTGGGATCAAATTGTAGAGGAAGAGTATTTTACTATGGTTTGAGCTTTTCCTTGCATAGATTTTTATTCTTATTTGAACTTCCTTCTATGTCATTTTAGTGTGTTGGACTATCTTGACAATTCTGGATATTTGATCCTCAAATTTTGTCGAGGATGACCATTTTTCCTTTTCTTTATATACATATTGAATCTAATTTTCTTATATCTAATACAACACATGTAGCAAATGATGAGAAAAGCAACATCCGGGGTCCTCGAGTCTTGATCCTCCATTGATGCTGGTCTTGACCCTCTGCCAATGCTTGCGTTGCCAATGTCTAGTGAGCTCTGATACGCTCTAATACACTAGTGTGCACTTAAATTTCTTCTGATACGCCACTGTGCAAATGATACTTCTTCTGATACTCGGGTATCCTGCTATGGTGGTTTGGTTCTTCATTGGTAGAGCTGGTTGAGCCGCATCGTGGATGTTATTGAGCTCTTGTAGACCCACGGTGAGCTTCGATCTGATGCCTAGCTTCAACTGGGATCAAATTGTAGAGAAAGAGTATTTTACTATGGTTTGAGCTTCCTTGCATAGATTTTTACTATGGTTTGAACTAACTTCTATGTCTTATTAGTGTGTTTTTTTGCATAGCTTACTACGTACTATGGTTTGAACTTCCCTATGGCACTGTGTTGGACTATCTTGACAGCACCTACCTATATACTGCTACATTGATTATGTATTTTCAGGCTGCATACAACAGTCCTACGCGTAGGTCATCGTGTATTGCAAAGAATATGGAACATGTCATAGCAATGGGTGAGAGGACATTAGAGCCACGATTAGAACCCTCTTTTATGGAGGATGTCTTGCACATTCCTATATCAAGACATCAAATTTTTCAAGAGAGCGATGATGAGCCTTTAGATAATGAGCCAGTAGAGAATTCTGAGAAAATACCGAAGGGTAAGTTTTGTATTGAAATTTATAATGTAAATTGTGAGCTATTAATGGTTCTGGTTTTTAAGTAGTATATTTATGAGTCTTTCCCTTTTGTTTCTGATAAGGTACGATGGAGAGTGGACCTTCCACTAGGCAACATAGAGGAGCTGCTAAGCCATGGAAAAAATGGAATAATGGAGTAAAAAAATCATAGAGTGGGATGAAGATTGCCAACCAGTTGGAGAACATGGGCACCATTTGATGTCTCATCTTGGTAACCTTTCCCGAAATGGCGAATTGTTTCCGTTAACAATGTTATCTTGGCGTAAGGCTGATAAGGATAAACTAGAAATGGTCTGGGCGTCGGTTAAGGTAACTTTCCCCGTCTCTTTATCTGTATTTTCATGGATTACTATCTTTATTTTTACTATTATCCTACTTGATAGTGAACCCCCTATTGTCTATCTTGCTAAACCTATAGACACATTGGCATTGACTTTGTAGTCAGTAACACTCAAGGTCTGTATTGTAAGCTATAGATCATAGCACTATAATTCACCATCAAGAGTAAAAACAAATCGATTGAAGCAGCTGTGGCCTAGAAGTGTTGATTGAAACTGTCATTTCAAGTGCAATATTTTGTTTATATTCTTTTAATGTTGGAATGAAGATGTTGAAGTGGTTACTTGTTTTTGGTTTGGGATGATTCAACTAATTTATATCTTGCTGTTCTTGTGGTTGTTTGGAAGTATAACCTCGGATATCATGTTTGAATGCTTTACCATCACCTGTTGTTCACATATTTTTGCTATTGATAATGGCTACTTATATTGATAACTTAGATATCATGTTTTTTTAAGAAAAACACAAATGCACCCGATGCTTTTAAAGCTATTTGCTTTAAGAAAATGGAAATTTCCTGGAAGGCCTTCAAGCATCGAGTGAAAAAAGACTTCTATATAAAATTTGAGACCGATGAAGAGCGCCTAGCAAATGTGCCGCCCCGGGTGGAGCCCAGTCAATGGCCTACTCTAGTGGCATATTAGGGCTTGGGTAACACACAGGTATAAATCGACTAACAAATAACTTATATCCATATTCATGCTAGTGGCAAACCCTTTATTTCAATTTACTAAATAATGTCCAAATGTTTTTTAGAAAGTTTCGGAGAAGAACCAAGTTAATCGCGGAAAACTTTGTGCTCTCCCTAGAACTGGTAGAAGATCCTTTCCAGAAATAAAGAGAAAGGTTAGTATTATGTTTTTTTGGTAAGATAATTGTCATATATTTTCAGTTGATAATGTATAAATTTTTTCTTACTTTGGAACATGCATACACATCAGAGGAGGCTAGAAAACAAGTCTGTTGACCTTGTCAACATGTGGAGAGCTACTAGAGGAAAAGATGGCAGTTATAATGAAGAAGACGGGGCTGCTGGAACAGAGGTATATAAAATTCATATTTGTAATGAGTTTTTTTTAACAAAATGTCTATTGCAAATTAGAGAAATTTAACACAAACCTCCTTGCATGCTATAGAAAATGTTAGAAAGGAGAATTGAAGAGCTACCAGCTGAAGAACGAGATAACGAGGAGCAATTGAATAATGTTTACAGGGAAGTGATCGGACAAGATGGGCATGGCCGAGTTTTAGGCCGAGGAGTAGGTGTAAGCGGTAAAGGATCAACATCCTTAGCAGCTCATCAGGCTGAGATTCAACAAGCAACAAATGCTGAGATTGTACAACTACGAGAAGATGGTGAAAAGTTACGAGAATATGCGGAGAAGTTGAGAGAAGAGACTGACGCTTTAAGGAAAGAGCGTGAGGAGCAAGAGGCCCGGCACAAGAAAGAGCTTGAGGCGGTCAAGAGTGAGCTTAGGACTGAGCTCAAAGATGAAGTTGTGGCCATGTTCCTGAATGCTCAACTACTTTCTCAATAATCCAGTACATCGTCCAGGTAATTTGCCAACTATCAACTTATTACATTGGTTTTTCTCTGTGATTCTTATGTTTGGTTTCTTTCATGGCTGCAATTTATGTTTGGTTCTCCATTTCCTTTCTTTCAAGTTAAAATTTGTATTTATTACATTGGTTTCTTTTCTGGACTAATTTTTTGGACTGAATTTTGCATAGTCTGAATTTTGCATAATTTCGGTATCAGTATCTGAACTGAATTTTAGCTTCTGTTTTCACTATGTCCTTTTCCCTGGAAACTCCGAAACCAGTGATATTTTTTACATATTGCCAAGTTATTTTTTACACTGAATTTTAGAGTATGTTAGATGGGTATCCATTGTTTTGTTTTAAGTTCAAATTATGGGACTAAATGTTCAGTCTCAGATTTACACTATACAGTTATATTCAGTCTCTAAATGTCCATATCACCCACATATATCAGTCCATTATTTTGTTCAGGTCATTATCTCATTATAAACAGTCCTTCTGAACTAAGGAGTTCAGTTCCCTGTTTTGATATTCCGATCTGTACCTTCATTTCAGACAATTGAAACTTCAAGTTCAGTCATTGAACTTTATTTTGGAGAATGAACTTCAAGTTCAGAACATTGAACCTGTGTGTGGGATGTCTTGGTATCCTAACCCCAGGTTAGCTTGCATCTATCCACCTTGATCCCGTCCACTGCAAATTCATGTAGGTTCACTGCATTTCCTGGGTTCAATCACAATATGATACAGTAATTTAGGTGCTGCTGTAACTTTTTTTAAGGGGTACCAGTCGCAGTTGCAATTGTTTGTACTTTGTATGCCCAGTCAGCTTATACTTTTGGGGAGAATAGTGACAGAACAGGGACATGAGTGAACAAAATCTTGTGAGTTATGCCCAGTGACCGAGTGCCTACCTCGTTTTCGACACTCTTATATACACACGAATGGTGCCAGCCCCTGGTACCAATCCCTATATAGGTACAAGTATACACAGAAAGTAGTACAACGTTAGTATCCAAACCAGGATTGACGTCATATGATATTCGACAAGTATCAGAGGATACTCGGTACGGTAATTGGTTTTACTGATAACCGAGTATTGGATGGACATTGGGAAATCAAATCGGACCCTTCATTATCCTGATGTTGGATCAGACTCTGCTCGGCACACGTCAGGTTAATACTGATGTGTATCTTCCTCAAGATACCTTATGAACTCGGTCATAGTTGGTATCTTCTCGAAATTCTCGATATAATAGGATCAACCCTATTCTAGATCGTTGTATTGGATACACTGAGTTATCCGTTTGATCAGATAACTGAACGAAAGCAATTAAGCTTTCGAAACACCTGACAACCACTCTTAGGCATTAGAACTTGTGTTGTTCGAGCCAACCTCATATTAAGATTCATATTGATACCAAGTAGGTGATGTTTTGATTTTACCATTTTTTCGAATACATCAACAGTCAGTATCTTATTAAATTATTGAAGCGCGACTGAACATGGTATCCGACCCTACCCTTATACATATATTACATGCACTTGATTACAACTACCCCTAGTTGTAATTGGCCAATCAGTGAAGGCCATGGGTAGTACTGAGAGATGTCATCCTAAGGCAAAACCCTGGTTGGGAAGTCATTTATCCTTCTGAGGAAGAGACATCCTTAATGGCTTGCTCTCGAAACCACCTTGTGGTGTCAGTCTATTGATTTTAACTTTTATATTAGTTTTTTCTAGCTTGTTACTGTAATTCTTGCTAGAATAATTGTACTTCCCATTTAAAATATTTCCCAATTTTTCCCGTCTTCACTTAAACTTCCTTTTTCACTTGAAGCTCCCTTTGTCACTTGAAGCTTTTTCTGTACATTGTTTTTTTTCAACTTTTTTGTACACAGGTCCGAACAGTTTGGAAGAACGGTTAGTAGGTTTGTACAATTTGTTTAAACCTTCACAAACTAATGTGGTCTAGTCTGTACAATTTGGAAGAACTTGTCTTTCTTTCCTGGTTGTTCGTGTATAGTTAGCAGGTTGCTAATATATTGGCATATCTTCATTTGCAGGTCCTTCAAAAGCATTCTGGATATGCTAAAATGATGGGCGACGATCTTGTGATGATAAAAAATTTGGCTTAATTTTTGGGTTCATGTTGGATATACTAAAAACATGGTGTAATGGTGGAGACAATGGTTTCATTTTGTAACTGAATTGTGGGTGATGTATAGTGTTTGGGATTTATTTTGGAAAAGGATGCTTAATGGGTTCAGCATTTTGTATGTAATGGTGGAGACAATGGGTTCATTTTGTAACTGCTGCTGTGGGTGATGTAGTGTTTTGGATTTATTTTGGAAATGGTGGTTAAGGATGCTTAATGTTAAGCTTTTTGTTGTTTATCAATTGAACATATATAGTTATATATGAATTTTGTTGTCTTCTACTTAATGGTAAAGAATGCTTGATGTTGTTAAGGTTTTTGGTATTGGAGCTTTGATGCCTGGAGATACATCTGAGGACAAGCTTGATAACGTCCATGATTATATGAATTTATGTGTATTTAAATTGTATGTTTTATAGCTGAAAAATACAGACATTAATTTCATAAGTGTTACTTTTGGGACAGTTATGTAATTGTCCTAGATAAAAACGACATTCTTTTGTAACGCTGGCAAATTTGTTTAGGACGGGTGTTACTCGTCACAAACTCTTTTATTTTGGGACGGTTTTGTAAACCGTCGAAAACATGTAATAATTCAAACTCTTTTGGTACGGTTACATTTTTCGACCCTAAAACCAAATTAGGACGGCATTTTTGGTCCTAAAACTTTTTGCCATGCCACCTTAATAGCACTGTCACTTACCGTCCTAAAATTCGTCCCAAATCACAATTTAGGACTGATTTAGGTCTTTTTAAGACAGATTTTTGGGGTCCCAGAAAAACACTTTTTTTGTAGTGATAGGGGCAAAACGGTAATTTTGGACCAAAATGGTGTCCGTCATTGGATCCGCTTTGCATCGAAAAATATGCCAGAGTCAATGGTATCTAAAGTCGTTAAACTACATGTCTACGAATTCATTTTGATGACATGAACCCAACCGTGTGTCCAAAGTTGGATTCTGGCAGGCCGTGCATAAAATCGTCCGTTGAGTTGGACCGTGGGGCCCGCAAAACGGCGATCCAATCAACTGTCTCAGAATCGAACCAAACTTGGCATACAGGACCAGAAAAATGATACGTCCTGTTGCGCAAGTTTCGTCTCGATCTGACGAGCGTGCACAAAGTAATTAAGAAATTTGCACAATGGCCGATACGGTAAATTTTGGCGGATACGCATCAAATTCGTCGCGCACACGCGACCAATTTGAATTCCGTCAAAGCCCACACGTCCACAAAACTGTTACGCACCTTTCGATGCTCTCGGTTCGCGACCACGTCGTCCGGATTGGCGGGACGCACGTCGTATCGAGGTGATTTTATTGAATTTTTAGTTTTCGAAAATGGGTTTTTCTAGGATTTTGGAATCAAATATCTCTCCATATATTAGATGAAAAATAAATCTACAAGAAGGATCCTCATCTCCTATATGTTGTCTTTATAATTTGTTCATAGGTGTAGAAGCACGGAATTTCAGAACTAGAAAGCCCATGCGCCAGACTACATGCGCCAGAGCTTGGACAAAGTACTTCACAAACAGCAAAAATAGGCATTGAAAGAAGACTTTTTATTACATATAAAAGTCTATTACATGTCTAAGAAAAGATTGTACAAAGGAGAATTTTTACAAAGAAAAGATCCTAAGTCTACAGCGAGCAGCCACCCTGCGCCCTCAAGTAGGCGCAGCAATCACCATGCGCCCTCAGTCAGGCGCATCCCACCATGTGCCCCCAGCAGGGCGCATCCTTTTTAGCAGCTCAGTTATGTGCATCCCAGTTATGTGCATCCCTTCAGCAGCTCAGTTATGTGCATCCCAGTTATGTGCATCCCTTCAGCAGCCCAGTTATGTGCCGCTCTTCCAGCCAGGCTCACCGCCGTCAAAATGCTTCGACTAATAAAGCATTTATTGAGCAGAACGAGGGTGGCAATCAACCCTCTAGCCGAGGAAGTGAAGAGCACCTCAAGCCAACCTGTGGCCAGGGGAGGCTTCGAAAGGGCCTCCAAAGGCCAAGGAAGACCGTAATCGAAACTGCGGCTAAAGGAGCAGCTTTCAACACAACCAGAGTGGGCAACGCCCACTTTGAAGGAAGAAAGAGCCCCCAAAGCCGCAGCACCGCCATTCCGATCTGCGGCTCTTCCTGCACAACGAAGACGAGGCCCGAGCATCCCTATCTTTGGATGTAACAGGTACCTTCCGCCTGCCTCGGAAGCCCTCGACTCCGACTTTTGGATGTAACAGTCACCTTCAAGTGCATCAACAAAGACATTGCATCGCATCTTCACCCTCGGAAGCATCTCGTCAACAGAATGCATTCGAGTACATAAGTTCATGTCGGAAGAACGTGAGAGAACGAGAAGTAGACCCTCTCTCCATGCCACTATTTATAGGCCGGGCAAATCAAACCCATGCGCCAAGTGGATGGCTCTCCGAATTCCGTATAATGAATTTGCATTTAATGGATGAATCGGACGCTTCGAATTCAGCCAGGTCAAAACGGCTATTTAAAGCACTCGAAGAACGTAACAGTCGCTGTATTAAAGAACGTGTCACGAAGCGGATGCGCCGGCCAGACCGCACATCACATAGACGCGTCCATCAGCATCAAGCACATCATAGGGGATGCGCCCCCATGCGTCCTCCATACGCATAGTGGAACGCTAATCAACGCGCCCACTCAGCTGTCCACCGAATGTCAAAAATATTAAATGCTGAACTGACAAAGTTGGCAGCACGCCTCCCGAAGTCTGAACAGTTGACAGCTTTTTCAGAAGACGAAGCGTCGGCAACGTCAGCATCATCATTACTTTCCTCCGACGGCTACTGCCACGTGGCCATCCAACCACTCGTATGCGCCTCCGCAGCCATGCGCCCAAATCTGCATGCGCCTCAAAAGCCATGCGCTTCAGACTTTTCACTGATCCCTAAAGACAGAAGGAAAGTCACCATTAAAGCTCTGTATGCGCCTCAAAAGCCATACGCCCAGAATGGTTCGTGACTCCTAAAGGTTACGAGTCAAAGTCTCCTCATGCGCCCAATCCTAGGCGCATCCTACCAGATCATTCCTCCATTAAATCTGAGATCTCCGAGCCATGAGTCGACGACACGTGTCCTTTGACTCAACTCACCCAAGATCTCAGCAACCGAAAGATCTTCTTCTCTGCTACGTGCCGGTTCACAACAGCAACATGAAGAAGTCAACCCCTCGATCAGGGCACATCGTTCATGCACCTCCATTAGCAAACAACACGTGGCGTCCCCACGTACAGGTGCATCCTACATGCGTGCACGAGCAGCCAGCCTACAAAACTATAAATAGAGGGATCATTTCCTTCTCACACACACAAAACGATCCTACGTACAAAAAACGAAGGAACACACCACCAGAGAGGCAGATACAGACACTCAACGTCTTCCTCCTCTCAGCAAGCTCCAGCACCTAGAGCAATCCAAACCTTCAGAGAACCGATAACCGTCGTCAGATCGTCAACGGAGTCAACGCATTACCACTTACTCCATCGGCACAAGGGACCCAGATAAACAAAAGTGTACTCCTAGGTCTACATCTAAGTCCTATATTGTAACACTGTTCTGTTTGTATTGAAATTTGTAATAAAAGAATTTTAATGGCAAACAAGCTGGCGACTCTGCTGGGGACCACTTTTTCCTCCACCGAGAAAGTTGTGTCACAATCCGACGACGTGAAGGTGGGCTCCTCCCACAAGACGCTGGTCGTACGCCTCAATCAATAGGCGTATGAGGAGTTCATCTCTGAAGGTAGTGCGAGTCCTTCGAAGCGGCTGCCAAAGCCGAAGAAGACCTGCCGAGTCTGGGTGCGCAAGGTCGACGCATCGGGCACTACCACCGAAGGGGATGTGCCAATCCAGCCTTCCCTTCCTGCTGACGTCCTCAGCAACCAAGATGCGCCCGCTGGTGCAGCGCATCTCTCAGGAAAATGTGCGGCTAACCACATTCCCCAGCTATCTCCCTCTCAGACGAGGAAGATGCGTCGACGGAGCAGGGGCGCAGCCAATGCCCCACGCATCACCTCTGATGCGCCACAGAAGGTCTCTGTCTTTGACAGACTCACTCTCTATAATGGCAAGGAGAATTTGGATTCTAAGTACTATGCGCCCCAGCGGACTGGCACGAAGAAATCCAAGGCAGCACGGGCCATGCGCCCCAAACGTGCTATGCCAACAGCAAGCCAGAAGCATGCGCTCACAATCATGCGTGCTGCTGATGGTAAGCTGTACAAGGTCGACTCGGGTGCTGCGACGCCAGAAACGAGCCGACCTTCAAAGTCCTTGTCTCACTTGGGCGCATCTATTGCGTGCACAACCAAGTCGAGTAAGGCAAATCCAGTGGTCTTGAACTCCCGTGCCTCCTCTGGTTGTGCGTTTGAGGTCCGTTCAAGTCACTTCAAACGCTGTGGTTCCCCCACTACTGATCGGGATGCCTGTTTGGTGTTAGATAAGGGGGCGCAACACTCACTTGACTACCCCGGCGCTTGGCCTTGCCATACGCCTGAAGGGGGTACGAAGGTGGCATTCTCCTCCAACGATCTGCACAATGTGATCACTCGCAAGCGCCGATCAGGAGAGTCGACTGACAAGTACGATGCGCCCCTCATGGGGCACACTTGTGCTGTGGTCACCATCAACTGCTGTTGCAAAGCGGCAGTCCCACCAAGGCAGTCGGTGTTCCAGCGGCTGCACTCATCGACACCCCTCCGACGTCGCCTCGAGAAGAAGGTGTCAACAGAAGAAGAGCCAAGGGTTGCTTCATGCAACATGATCTCCAACTCCTCGTCAGTCTGAAAGGCGACTGGCAGTTCCTCTTCCTCGTCCAAAAGCCAGCCGAGGAAAACCAAGACAGCTGTCGCGTCCACCAGAGTGTTCGAAGGAACTCGGGGGAGGAAGAAGATCTTGGAAGAAGCTGGGGGTAGTCAGACCCTTGTCGAGCCTCCTTCCGAAGACGAGTGTGTCCAAAGCACACCTGGAACGGATCCTCGAGGCGAAGTCAGCCTCCCAGAAGCCCCTGAAGACGAGGATATCCCCTAGAACATAGCTGGGGCTAGTCTAGCATCTGCGGACCCGAGTTCCGGAGACGAAGAGGCCCTTCAAGACGGAGCTGAGGGTAATCAGGCCCTTGCAGATACGTCCGTGGTGAATGGTCTCCCGAACATAGCCGGGGGTAGCCAAGACGAAGCTCCAGGAGAGGCAACTCCCCTACAAGAGAGTAAGGCCGAGAGTGAAGCCTCGACCCATCCATCCACTCCCGGCCGCATCATGACAATAAATGTGACTGGGGCTGATGTCGAGTCTGATGCGCCGCCAACAGACCTCGTCCAGCGCATAGATATCCTGGAGGGAGGACTCAAAACCCTCTCTGCCTCCATGCAAATACTGACTCAAGCAGTATTTGAGATACGGTCAGCTTTGCCAGGACACCTTCTACTGGTCCTGACCCAGGAGCCAATAGAGAGTCGAGTGTACCCCTTCAACGGGTATCCTCGGACACAGATCGCCGAGAAGCACCTCGGACGTCGGAGCCCTCAAATGCGCAACATCAGGTGGTACCACCTTACTCGACTCCCAGCTCTATGGAAGACGTGGTCGAGATGATCAGGGACTTGCACAAGCGCTTTGAGTCCAAGACGAGACAAGAGGAGCGCCAAAAGATGGGCATCCCCCAGCCTTATCCCCTCGAGTGGAACAAGGTGGTTTATCCTCCAAAGTATAAACCACAAACACTGACGCCGTAGACGGGAAGGACTCTCATCGTCGCTATCTGACGTACTTCCAGTCTCAGACGGGGCATCTTTCGAAGGAGGACGCACTACTCACTAGCATATTTGTTGGGACACTGAAAGGAGTGGCGTACGACTGGTACTACAGCCTCCCCGACAATTCAATATCTTCCTTCGACGACCTTACGCGTCTCTTTCTTGACTGTTTCTACGACGACGGGAAGGACATGACAATGGCGTTCCTCATAGAGATACGCCAGAAGGAGAAGGAAATAGTGCGAGTGTTCATCGAACGCTTCCGACAGGCCTGCTTCAGACTGCCCCCGGGCATGCCAGAATATGCACTTCTCTCCTCCTGCAGCATGAATATGCTGCCTGTAGTCAAACTCTAGCTCAACTCTACTCCCCCTTCCGACTGGAGCTCCTTGATCATTGAAGCAGAAGCCGCAGAAAAGAAGGCAGCCAATGCTCGTCTTCTGGAAGTTAGTTTCCCTGCCTTCGAGGACAAGGGGAAACGGCCTGCAGCCAACAACCCCGGACGAGAGACGAAGGGGAAACATGCATTGACTGTCAATGCCTCAAAAGGTGCGTCAGCACCTACTCAGAAGCCTCCACTTGCCCCAAGGCCAAAGGAGGTTTATTCGTTCAACGACGAAGATACCCTGCAACTCATTGAGATACTGAAGCAGGGTGACAAGATCAAGCTTCCGGACCCGAAGCGTCCTGATGAGGTTGGGAAAGTGGACAACCCGAGGTATTGTCACTACCATCGGTTTGTCGGACACCCGACCAAGGACTGCTATGTCCTCAAGAATTACATCCAGTGCATGATCAATGCGGATGTAATTTCCGTCGACTACGAGGAGAAGACGGTGTCAGCCAACTTGGTGTCACTCCAGTTCGGCACCTTGTCGCCAACTACAACACATGATGGCGTCGTCCCCATCCCTAAGGCGACAATGGAGGTGTTTAACTTACCACCTACCCGTGACAACATGAGTGGACTCATCCCACTCACCACATCTCGGGGAGAGATCCTATGGGTTCACCCCGATCTCGTCTCCGAGGTGACTCAACCGGAGGTACGCCCTACCTCCAATCCAAAGGCAGGAAGATCAAGTCTTGCAGCATGGTCTCTTCTTCAGCGGAAGAGGCACTTCCTGTGCAGACGTGTTCACAACAGAACGTCTAACCCGACGAAGCTGCCGTCGAGGTGGTGCCTCCTGGCACCGTCCCTGCTGTCCAGGACGAGGGCCCATCTAGGCCCCCAGCAGCCAATAAGCAAAAGCAGATAGAGGCCCGCTTCGATAGGCCTTTGCGAAAAGAGAATGCTTCAGGGCTAGCCAAGCCCCACAACTTCGACATACTGGCACAACTGGCCAGTACTCCTGCCCGCCTATCTCTGTTCGAGCTCCTTCGTCTTTCCAAAGACTCCCGAGAAGCTCTCTGCGAAGCTCTGAAGGATGCTGAATCCTTTCTCAGTCAGGTCAAGCAGCCTGAAGATCTTCCGACTGTGTGCGCACACTGTCACTGTACGGATGAGGTTATCCCCAATATAACCTTCACCCAACAGGACATGCTGCTTAAGCACAATCGACACAACAGGCCGCTGTATTATACAGGGTACATCGGTTCAGTCAAGGTGAAGCAGATTCAGATCGATAGGGGGTCTTCCCTCAGCATCATCCCAAAGATGCTGCTCTCAACACTGGGGATCCCAATGTACCGACTGGCACCCTCCAACACGACAATCAGTGGCTTCAACGCCAGTAAAAGCGAACTACTGGGCAAAATACGACTAAAGTGCCAAATCGGTAACCTCAGAACCGAGGTCACTTGTTATGTTGTAGATGCCGAAGTCAACTACAACCTTTTGTTGGGTCGTCCATGGCTGCACGAGTACATGGTGGTGCCATCCACGCTCCACCAATGTATGAAGTACGTGTCCACCAACAACGTCATCCGTACGGAGTTCGCGGACATCGACCCTTTCAAAGGGATTGAAGCCTACTTCACCGACGCCGACTTATATAAATCACCTGACGAGGAGGAGGCCAATGATGCCGACGACGAAGCAGAAACGGCAGCAGAGCCGGACATGGAGCCTGAGGTCACTCCCGACGCTCCTTTGAAAATCTGACTCAAAGGAAAACTGCCTCAGAAGTTGCCTCCCATGAGCATTAAGCTACCCGGGAAAGCACCAGCTACTCCTGAAGCTCCCCTGAAGATACGGCTCAAGGGAAAGCCGCCTCAAACATCGGCTCCCCTCGTGGCAAAACTACAGGGGAAGGCGTCAATCACCGGAGGCACAGCGGAGGCACCTCTGAAGGTGCGTCTTAAGGGCAAGCTGCCGCCATCCCAGCCGCCAGAGAAGGCCCACGTAGTCCTCTCAGACTCCAAGACCAATGCTGTGGTGGACTCTCCCGATCCTACTTCATTGCTTACAGACGAAGAGCTAGGGGAATGTATCTCGGCTGATGTAGATGCCCCCTCTCTGGAAAATGTAATCCACGGGATAAAATCTCGTATTTCATCAATAATAGAGTGTCTTTTAAATTATTCTAGTCTTCCACATTAGAATGCCATGTATACATTGGATAACGCTCTACGGTCGTTGCAAACACAAATAACGACCGTCTATCGTGTAAATCGAGTAGTCCCGTCCCAAGGGGTCTGTTACATAGTCCTACCGCTGAGTCGAGACGAAGAATCCATCATCTTCGGCAAGGTTGAGCGTCATCAAGACCTACCCGTCACTCGAGCCAGAACCAGATGCCGGCAGAATGCAACTCTACCGGTACACAGACATCGCAAAGTACCTCATCCAGAAGATGGATTACGACCTAAAAAGCAACAAAGGCCTGAACTACGGCAAAGGTCGATGTCTCCCTCTCCGGCTTCCAATACCCAAAGGAAAGCCGCAGGACTATTACAACAGAACTCGACGGGGGGTAGGCTATGTCACGCCACCGTCAACTCTAGAGAGTTCAGGCGCAGAAGAAGTAGAACATTCTCACTCCTTTGAAGCATCAACGTGGGACTCCGATACCAGTATCGGCTCAGTCTTCAGGAGAGTGCTGTCAGCCAACATGACGTCTGCACAATCCCAAGAAGAAGGCGAAGACCAAGCACCGGAATTCTTCGAAGAAAAACCCTTGGCTCAACGCTTGGGACAACAATGGGAGTCTCGCTTCGAATTACGTAAGCCTCCCACCGAAGACGAAGTCGAGCAGATCGACCTTGGGGATGGATCTTCTTCCAAACCCATCTTCGTCAGCAAAAGCCTAAAAGGAGAAGACCGAGAATCTTTAATCCAGCTGGCTAAAGAGTATATCAACGTTTTCGCCTGGAGCTACGAAGATATGCCGGGACTTGATCCCCAGATCGCGATGCATAGGCTGAACATCTTACTCGATGCTAAGCCTATCAAACAACAACAGCGATACTTCCGTCCGGACATCATGAACGCTATTGATCAGGAGGTGGACAAGCTTCTGACCAGCGGCTTCATCCGTGAAGAGCAACATCCAGATTGGGTAGCCAACGTCGTCCATGTCACCAAGAAGAATGGGAAGATACGAGTTTGTATCGACTTCAGGGACCTCAACTCTTGTAAAACCCCTAAATTTCTACTGTATTTTTTATTTTTGGCACTGATTTAAAATTTTTGTATTGTACGTCGCGTAGTCGTATTGTACGTCGTGCACGGAGTTTTATTTTTTTCGTTTTGCTCGACGAGTGCGAATATGTGCGAGGTACATATTTTCAGAAAAATATTTATATATATATATACATATATATACATATATATAGATTCATTTTTATGGAAAATATAGTTTCCAAAGTAAGTATATCTATTTGCCGTTATTGCCAAAATCTTATATAAATTAAAAGGGTAATTTATTTTGTTGTTTAAAAAATAAGTAGTAGTTCAGAAAAAAATTTGGTTTATGTAAAATATAGTCTAGATATTTGCGAAATTTAGAAATTGCGTATTAATCTATTTTATCATTTACAAAAGCTACTTTATAAGTTAATATTTAAATAATATTCTTGATTTTCGAAATTAATTGATAGCATATTTTAATAGATGTGAAAAAGATATTTTTAACCTTGTTTAATTTAATAGTTTATAAATTTGGATAATTTAAATTGGAAAGGATTTTATTGACCTTATTTTAAAATGTCTTTTAAATTAAAGATAAGTTTTTATCTATATTGAATTGGATTTTAAACCGATTTTAAATTTATGGTGGAATTTATATTTATTAGAGATTAGATGATCTAGATTTAAAATAGAATTTTATTTAAATTGAGATTTGATTTAAATTGAATTCGTATTTAGATTTGGATTTGATTTTTAATTTAATTTAAGATCTATCTAATGGGGATTTAAACATCCCAATCCTAATCCTAATGGGAATTCCCACATCCTATAAATAGGCAGGTACTCCTCCATAAATCTCAACCCACAAACCACAAATTTTTCCAACACAGGTGCATCATGTCTGTGTTCCACGCAACTCTACTATATTTTTCATTACAAGTATAATCCTCTCGGCAGGATTTCCGACCCCCTCTCCGTCGTGTCGGACAGCCCCGACACGAGGATACAAACCACCAGCATTCCTCCCTTCATCACCCTCACCACCTGGACATCGCCACCCATCTCCCCAAATCCAGCATCCCGACGACCGCTGAAATCCTCCCATCTCCGTCATCATCACTGCCAACAACACCATCTCAGCCTCCTCGCCTCCAAGGTTCGCCACAGCGCCACTCTCCGACAAACACCATCTTCCCGCCGCCATTACCACCATCATCCTCATTGTCGCAACCCAAACTCTCTGCCATCATCCCGACAACCCCGGTACCAGACCCACAGAACACCACCGCCCACATCACCAAAAATCACCACAGTAGAGAAAGGAGAGACGGAAAACCTAACCTGACCGGACTCCGCGCTCCTCCGCGCCGATCCACCGCCGAGCTTCCTCACGAACGCCCCACGCCACCCCGGTGACCACCGCGCCGCCCCCACTCTCCTCTCCGACCGTCGTGCAACCGCCGCCTCCACCCGCGAACGGTCGAGAGCGCCGCCGAGCTTCTCCCTCTCCAGGTCGATCACTGCGGCCCAGATCCGGCGTCTCCCGACCACGGCGACCCCATAGATCGGGAACTGCTCCCCGCGTCGGCGTCGGCGAGTGCGGGCAGCGCCTTCTGCCAACCCACCGGTGCTCCGGTGACTGCATCCCCCGAGCCGCCTACGCCGGAGTTTCGTGCCGGAGCGCCGCCGTCACCCCAGGCTCGCACACCGCAGTCCGCCGCGTCGCCGTCCTCGTCCCCGATCAAACCCGCCGAGCTCGATGGTAAGTCCTCCCCCTTTCGTTTCTCCCACTCTCACTGATTTGGGAATAGTAGAGAAAATTTTGATGTATATTATTATTAATATTATTATTATAATCTTTATCAATGGATTGAGTTAGATATTTTAGGATTCATTAATTATTATTATTATTATTATTATTATTATTATTATTATTATCATTATTATTACTCATTAATGTTAGCAGTATTGTTGTTATTATTATATATTATTATTATTATTATTATTATTATTATGGTTCTTATTTGTATATACTGATTTATTTTTTTTCTTATTAGATTATTATTATTATTTTATTTTATTTGATAATTAATTATGCTATTTTATGTATTTATAGTATTAGCCTAATTGCATAGATAATTTTTCAAAGGAATTTTCATTATCAATATTGTGGGGTCATTTGTAATACATAAATATTTAGAAGTATATGCTATTATTCCTAAATTATATTGTAACAAAAATATTATATTTGGCCTTGCCTATATTTCAAAATACGGTAAAGATATATTCTATATTATTAATATTTTATTCTACCCATAATTCTCTAATAAATAAATAATTTTCTGAATTCTTTATCTAAAATGTTTTTACTAATAAAACTATAGTTTCTCTATGTAAAATTTTGTTTTCGTAAACATAGTCTTATCTCAAAAGATATATAAAATTTAAAGTATTTTTAAAAGAAGAAAAACTACCTTAACTACCATAGTATATTCTAAAAATAGTATAAATACTTTTTCTCCACAAATTCCCATCTATTGTCGGGTCTTGAGCATTACTAATCACCTCTTTTATTTTTTTGCGAATCTCGGACTCTTACACATCGATCTTGACTATTGGACAAAACAGAACATGTCAGAACATTACACCACACCAGGCGTACTATCAGGCAAGACACCTTGCCTTTACTGTTTAAATTTTCTGCTCAATATTATGCATGTTTTAGTTGTTTCTTTTTAAGTTATATGTAAATGCAAATTACTATATTTTTTGGCTTAGAGTTAAGGGACTACCGTCAAATTTAGTGTGTCTCATTGACTTGTCACGATTGTACACGAGTTGTGTGTGAGAGTTGTGAGTATCATATAGTGGTCACTTGCGTGTTGGCTGATCACCCGTGCGCATGCGTAGGAATAACTGTCAATAGATGCATGATTAGAAGACTTGACAGTTATCTATTATAAACTCGTGTTGTGGAAACGACACGTGTTTGTGTGTCATGGTTACGACACACGTATGGTATCATTGGGGGGAGGGGACAGCTACTAGCGTAGGGGCTACTTTTTACACACATTTTGGGAGATAGTGTCTCGGATGAGCGCTACGTGTTACCCGGCCGATAGTGTCTCGGATGAGCGCTACTTGTTGGCCACTCTTTATTACTTGCTTGTGACAGCCCCTGCGTAGAACGTTGTCCTCTAAATTGAAATCCACATAGAATGGTTAGAAACCTTTACCCATGCATACTTTTCTATTGAGCTTTATTTATTCAGTTTATTGGCATGATATTATGTGTCTTGTTACGTCCCTCTGAGGACCTGGTTTTTCCCCAGGTGTGTGTTTCGTGACTTCTTGCAGGTGCTCTAGCTAAGGCCATTCCTTCCTTCGTGATGATTGCTTTTGGACTCGTCATTGTTTCGCTCGACCAATCACTTTCTTTGTATATTTCTTCTCTATTTAAATTAGTTGGTAGTGGACGTTGTCTCCGCCCAACTATTGTGTATATGACAAACTCAAAGTTGCCTTTATATTATTATTTATCTTTGTGGATGAGATTTAGTTATCTTGGATTACTACATTTACAGCTTATGTATACATACGAGGTCCATGTATTTCGTACGTATACAGCTGGCATGTCTACGTACTTGGTCCTACGTATTTTGGGACTGGGGCGTTACAACTCTGCTTGCCCGAAAGACGAATTCCCGCTTCCAATCACCGACGTGATGATCAACAACACATGTGGCTTTGAGCGCATGTCTTTCATGGATGGGTATTCAGGCTACAACCAGATCAAGATGTTCCCCGATGACACAAAACATACGTCATTCAGGACTCCAAAGGGCATTTTCTGCTACACAGTGATGCCCTTCGGCTTGAAGAACGCTGGTACAACATACCAACGTGCTATGAGCACCATTTTCTGTCAGCATCTTCGTAAGACAGTCGAATGCTATGTTGACGACATCGCAGTCAAGAGCCGTCTAAAAGGAGATCACCTGCAAGACCTCAAGACAGTCTTCGATCTCATGCGGGCGCATCAACTCAAGATGAACCTCGCTAAATCTTTCCTGGGGATTTTTAGCAGAAAGTTTTTGGTCTTCATTATCACAGCGAAAGGCATTTACGTCGATCCCGAAAAGACCAAAGCCATCCTCGATATGGACCCTCCGAAGAACCTTCGAGATCTTCAAGGCCTGCAGGGGCATCTGGCATACATCCGGAGGTTCATAGCAAACCTTTCCGGCAAATGTCGACCCTTCACTCAGCTCATGAAGAAGGGAGTCTCTTACGTCTGGACAGAGGAATGCCAAAAAGCTTTCGATGACATCAAAGCTTACCTGACGAGCCCGCCAGTCCTGGTGGTACCATTCGTCGGCAAACTATTCCTCCTCTACGTCCGTGCCTTGGATCATTCCTTCGGCGCTCTGCTGGCTCAGAATAGCGATACAGGCTATGAGCAAGCAATCTACTACCTCAGTCGAACTCTGATCGGGGCCGTACACTGGTACAACCCCGTTGAGAAAGAGTGCTTGGCTTTGGTATTTGCCATCCAAAAGACTCGTTATTATGTCTCGGGCCAGACAATTCATGTCATTTCTCGAGTCAACCCGTTCAGAGTCCTCATGACGAAGCCAGGATCATTGAACTCCCGGCTAGCCACATGGGCGATCTTGCTAACGCCATACAACATGGTGTTCGTTCCACAAAAAGTCGTTAAGGGTCAAGCTCTGGCCGACTTTTTAGCTGCACATCCCATCCCAGAGTCCTCAAGACTCTATGAAGACATCTCGGATGAAGTTCAAGAATCAAACGTCACCGAAGAAGGCTCCGTCTGGCGGATGTTTTTCGATGGCGCTTTGAGAACAGGCCCCAAAGGCCAAATCGTCGCAGGAGTGGGGGTGGTATTAGTCTCCCCCGATCAGTTGGTCATCCAGCGTGCTTACTACCTTTCGAAGCCGTGCTCCAACAACGTTGCCAAGTACAACGCGCTCATTATGGGACTCCAGCTAGCACAACAGATGGGGGTGAATCATCTGAAAGCCTACGACAACTCAAAACTCGTCGTAAACCAGATCAGAGGGCAATACGAGGTTCGTCATGAAGACCTGATCCCTTACCATGAAGTTGCATTGAATATCGTTTCAACCTTCACCGGGTTCTTTATCGAACATGTACCTCGCCTACAAAATCTGGAGGCTGATGCTCTGGCTGGCCTCGCAGCCTCCTTGGCGGCACCCCTCGGAACTCAACACTACGTCACGGTAGGGGGTCGAGACTTGGTCTGCCCTAAAAACAATCTGTGCTCACAAGTGGCCCATGCCATGTCAACGGGTGTCGGCGTTAACGTTCGAGATTGGAGATTCCCGTTCATCGATTTTGCTGTCTACGGAATTCTTCCAGAGGACCCGAAAGAAGCCGTCTCAGTCCGGAGACGCTCTCTTCGATTCTACTACGATACAGCCACAAAAATATTGTACCGACGCTCCTACAATGGACTTCTCCTTCGATGTTTGTCTAACGAAGAAGCAGCCGAAGCCCTTCGAGAAGCTCATGATGGAACCTGCGGGGCCCATCAACCTGGCCCTAAGTTGTAGGACCGACTGCGACGTATGGGCTACTACTGGCCAACCATGGCCGCTGACGCTGTCGAATATGCTAAGAAGTGCCATGCATGCCAGCTTCACGCAGACTTCATCCATACACCGTCAGAACCACTACATCCTACAGTCGCCTTATGGCCCTTCGAAGCTTGGGGTATGGATATTGTGGGACCGATCACCCCTCCTTCATCGAGAGGACACCGCTTCATCCTAGCAATCACCGACTACTTCTCCAAATGGGCAGAAGTAGTTCCGCTGGAAGAAGTAAAAAGCTCCAGGGTGATTAGCTTCATCAAGCACCACGTTATCTACCGTTTCGGAGTACCCCGGAGGATCATCCATGACAATGGTCCTCAGTTTATCAGCCATGTTTTTAGCAGATTCTGTGACAACAATCGCATTCAAAACGTGGCATCAACCACCTACAATCCGGCTGCAAACGAATTAGCAGAGGCGTTTAACAAAACTATCGTCAGGCTACTCAAAAATTTTGTGTCATCCAACGAACACGACTGGGACGAAAAGCTCGGCAAATGCCTTTGGGCCTACCGCACAACGGTACGGACCCCGACAGGCAACACACCATTCTCCTTGGTCTACGGAAGCGAAGCGGTACTGCCTCTCGAGATTCAGATACCCTCACTTCGCATAGCAATCACAAACTAACTCACAGAAGAAGACAATCAATGTCGTCGTCTGCGGGAACTGGAGGCACTTGACGAAAAGCGTCTCCTAGCTCAACAACGCATCGAACTCTACCAAGCCCGTATATCACAAGCTTTCAACAAGAAGGTCAAGCAGAGGACTTTCCAAGTAGGCGACCTGGTTCTGGCAGTCAGGAGGCCGATGGTGTTGATTCACAAGACACTAGGGAAGTTCGAGCCCAAGTGGGAAGGACCTTTCATCCTAGAGACGGTATACTCAAACGGTGCTTACCGTCTCGCCAAGCCCAATGGGGACTTGTTCATGATGCCCATCAACGGCAAGTTCCTAAAGAAGTACTACTCTTGACATCTTTTTAGACAGGTACTTTCACAAGGGGATTTGTGGACCCAATCATCAGGGCTCACATACAATTCCCTTCTACAAAATCATACGCTTCCGGGGCCCAGCTGTTCGTGGCATCCTCCAGTAGAAGAACAACCACGTCCACATCACCTCTGAGTTGTTCCCCTACACCCTACAAAGCAAAATCTTACATTCTATCAGACTACGCTACTCACCATGTTTACCACGTCCACATTACCTCTGAGTAAACATCCCGTACAGACAACCCCTGCGTTGTCGTACATTGATCACAGAACTTCCACGTCCACATTACCTCTGAGTAGTTCTGCGTATCCTCCAGAGTCATTTCTACCACATCCATAACACCTCTGAGTAGGAAGATTCTATCATTTGAACCCCATATTTGCCACGTTCACATTACCTCTGAGCAAACATGTTGGTTCTTTTAAACTTATTATCTGTACCTAAAAACTAAGGTGCACAAAAGATAATAGGTCCACACAAATCATCAAAGTTCATGACAAGCAAAAATGAACACATCACAAAAAAATTGTGTACTTCTTTATTTCTAAAAAGGAGAGTAAAGGATTACACTATCCCCAGCAAGAGTTGCAAATACACAAAAGAGACTACAAGCCCTAATTATCCCAGGGTTGGCTGAAAGCTCTACAATTTGGCATTTCAAGTCTGCCGCCCGAGTCTCCACAGTCGCCAAGACTCGACGTTCAGTTTCTTGACGCATCGCTTCAACAGCCGCAGCAGAAGTATCGTTCTCATGCTTCTCATCCAGCTGATATCGCTGCTGAGCCAGGGTAAGAGCTCGGTGGGTAAAAGCTGCCTCCTCCTTCTTGAATGCTACGTGCTCAGCCTGGACACGTTCGGCATCTAATAGGAGTCGGGCCCGCTGGTCCTCAAGGCGGCAGATCTGGGCGTCAATCTCTGCGATATTAGCGTCCAACGCAGCTCGCGTCTCCACTGTCTTCCGCGTAGACTGAGATAACCGCTCTACTGCAGCTTCAGTCTCAGCTACTTCACGTTCCCAGACACTCACAGTGGCCTGGTAGGAAGACTCAGTCTCGGCGACCAGCTTCTCCTTCTCCGCATCTATCAGGATGGAGAGGTCATTTCGCTGGATGCGCTGTAATTCGGACAGCCGCTGGTCCAACTCAGCCACCGAGGCTTCCAGAATATCGGCCATGTGATCGTGGCCCTGGTGAACACGGATCAGGTTGATATGAGGCAGTGCCAGAGTTCTTACCGTCGCAAAGCTCCCGTTGGCGTCCATCACTGCCGATACCCTCGTCTGCAGTATTTTATACACTGCCTCGATGATGAATTTCATATATTCATCCGCATCCGCCAGCACCTGCGGCATCATAGCAGGAGTTGGGGGAACTGATCCAGTTAGCGGACCGGAAGAAGACCCGCCGACCTCAACCAGCGAGGCTGGAACCTCGGCATCAATAGGCTCTTCATCAACAGGGGTTGGACTACTAGCCCGAGGAGCCAAGGGAACAGAAGAAGCCGAGACAGGCGTCGAGATCGTACCCCAAGTGGAAGGAGCAACAGAGGATTCCATCACACCCTTACCCTTCCGGAACTCGGAAGTACCACCGACGTCAGTGGCCACCTCTTCAGCCCCCAACGTCCTATCAGCAGCCAGTACCTCCTATGGCAGAACGGGGAGATCAACACTTGTCTCCTGACTCGCCCCTGAAGTCAGGACCGACAGACGAGTCTCATCCTCTTCATCAAATCCCTCTACAGAAACAAGATCCGTTGCTACCTCCTGATTGGTAGCCATCTCAGCTTCCGCCGCTGAGTCTGGGGTAGGGCTCGGCAATGCTGCAGCCGACCCCCCTTCATCATGACAAGGAGGGGAATCAACCCTCTCCTCTATTCCAACCACCTCTGTTGCCCCCGCAACAGGCTCTTGCAACTCTGGAGCAACGTCATCCGAAGGCGACGAACTCTACTCCACATTATCATCACGAAGCCCCGTGTCCGCTGGACCCTCAGCGTCCAAGGCCTCCACGGCAGCTGGCACCATCCCGGAAGTTGCTTTTTTTATCATCAAGTAGGCCGTCAGCACCGCCTTAGACGACATCCGGTACGCACAGTGCCAGAAGCAGCTATACGCATTCTCGTCACTCTCATTTGAACCAGGAGTCCTCTCGTCCAGCCGACTTATCTCAGAAGTCACTTCCGCAGGTTTCAGCCCTTGCGGAGTCGTAAACCGGATCCTCGAGGAGTACGTCAAATCCTGCTTGAAAATATAATCCCTCCAAGCAGTCACATGAGGCTGGGTCTTGTCTTTGTCCTTCCGGTGCATCAGATAATGATGGCTCGCCACTTCTTTAAAAACAGCCGTCATCTCCGGGTCCTTATTTTCCAGAACCTGGATCTCTTCATTTGACGGGAAATATTCCTCGTACGGTTCCGAGCCCCAGGGAAGCTTGGACACTTCGTACATCTCATGGAGAGCGAACCCCAACTCCCCCACCGGAGTATAGAAGGTGCCAGTCTGGGCATTGAACAATTCCAAGAGTGCAAGGAACATAGGCTTATTGAGATCCATGCCAGCCTGTGTGGCACGGATAGCGGCTGTCAGCCCAATCTCCTTAAGCTCAGCCTTGAACTTCGATATCACCCAAATGGTCAACTCGTCCCACCTCGGGATATAGTGACACCAACCTTCAACTCTAAAGCCACATTTCGGATACGTGACCTTCGATGTCAGCATCCGATTTGCAAAGGTCGGAGTACTGAAGGCAAACGTGTCACTAGGGACTTCACTGTAGAGGCTCCCAGGACGCAAAGATCGGCAACTAAACGAGGAACTGGCTCGCGAAGCGGCCAAGGTATCCTTCTGATTCGAGGTAGCATCAATCGAAAGAGTACCTCCCAAGGCCCCTCCTTGAGAAGGAGTAAGTTCCCAGCGCATCCTTCTCTTTGAAGCCAAACGGTAAAAGGCCGTCAGCGGCAACTGACGGTCAAGTTGCCGCATGTACAGAACCATGCCTTTTGCAGAAAAGAACCAGTCTTCTCTGATCTTCAGTATCTTTGCTTCAGAAGAGACCAGTCGGTCACCGAACAAAAAGGCAGGTTTTAAGAAAGTCACATCCTCGGATTCAGCAGATTTCAGTTTACCGCTCTCCATCATACTCTGGAGGAAAGTTGACAACTGGTTCTGGATCTGCAGCACTCTCTCAGGAGGTTGGTTCTGTAAGATAGCATCTTTCGCAGGGTTGATAACCGCCTCGTCAAAATTAACTCCCATTTGACAAAGAGAAACATCCAGAAGGACCTCATTCAGCAAAGGGATTGTCATCGACACTGGCACAACAAAAATAAAAGTCAGGCAAAAAGACAAAGTGTGTCAAAGCAACCTGGCACATCAGCAGGGTGTAAACCCATGCGCTTCAGCAGAAAGGCTTCGGCACATCATCAGGGTGTGAACCCATGCGCGTCAGCAGAGGCTTCGGCGCATCATCAGGGCATAAACTCATGCGCCTCAGCCGAGGCTTCAGCGCATCATCAGGGTGTAAACCCATGCGTATCAGCAGTTAAACCTCGGTGCATGATAAAGGCCTAAACCTATGCACGTCGGCGGGATAAAACCTCGGCACGGACAGAAGTCCATGCGCATCGGCAGCAGAGAGTTAGGGCACACCAACTCAGCCGCATGATCCAAAGATCGTCTGAACAAAGAAAATATTAGAAGAGACGACACCCATCCGTCACAGCGGGTCGAACGTCGGCCGGAGTCACAATGGTGACAGGAGCATCCTCTTCGGCAAACTCCGCCGGCTCCTTTTCCTTGCTACCGCCACGAGGAGTCTTGGGAGCCATTCCTTTTAAAGAAGAAAGTTAGGGTTTTTTTTTTCCAGAAAAACTCTAAAAAAGCAAAAGCAAGGAGAAGAAGAACTCTCTCTCTCCATCTCTCGCCTATTTATAGGGCTTGGTCGCACGCGTGAACCGATGATGTGTGATCTCAGCCGTCGCCTCGAGTTCTGTGAAGAGATAACCGCAAATAAAACCAAAAAGATCATCATTAATCTTTTTACCGAGGCGTCATCATTTGCATTAACTAAGCGGAGCATGCGCTCCATCACTGATGTGCGGAGTATCTATGCGCCCCGACAGTCGTGCACCTCTACTACCATGCTTCTTATTCAAAGTATTCCAAAACTTATCCAAAAGTTTTGAAAACTTTGAAGGGGGTCTTGTAGAAGCATGGAATTTCAGAACTAGAAAGCCCATGCGCCAGACTATATGCGCCAGAGCTTGGACAAAGTACTTCACAAACAGCAAAAATAGGCATTGAAAGAAGACTTTATTACATATAAAAGTCTATTACATGTCTAAGAAAAGATTGTACAAAGGAGAATTTCTACAAAGAAAAAATCCTAAGTCTACAGCCAGCAGCCACCATGCGCCCTCAAGTAGGCGCAGCAATCACCCTCAGTCAGGCGCATCCCACCATGCGCCCCCAGTAGGTCGCATCCTTTTCAGCAGCTCAGTTATGTGCATCCCTTCAGCAGCTCAGTTATGTGCATCCCAGTTATGTGCATCCCTTCAGCAGCCCAGTTATGTGCCGCTCTTCCAGCCAGGCTCACTCCTGTCAAAATGCTTCGACTAATGAAGCATTTATTGAGCAGAACGAGGGTGGCAATCAACCCTCTAGCCGAGGAAGTGTAGAGCACCGCAAGCCAACCTGTGGCCAGGTGAGGCTTCGAAAGGGCCTCCAAAGGCTAAGGAAGACTGTAATCGAAACTGCGGCTAAAGGAGCAGCTTTCAACACAACCAGAGTGGGCAACGCCCACTTTAAAGGAAGAAAGAGCCCCCAAAGCCGCAGCACCGCCATTCCGATCTGCGGCTCTTCCTGCACAACGAAGACGAGGCCCGAGCATCCCTATCTTTGGATGCAACAGGCACCTTTCGCCTGCCTCG
Organism: Iris pallida; assembly: GCA_029216955.1. NCBI lineage: Eukaryota > Viridiplantae > Streptophyta > Magnoliopsida > Asparagales > Iridaceae > Iris > Iris pallida. The sequence continues at coordinate 3,453,686 of JANAVB010032420.1, forward strand.
GAAGCCCTCGACTCCGACTATTGGATGTAACAGTCAACTTCAAGTGCATCAACGAAGACATTGCGTCGCATCTTCACCCTCGAAAGTATCTCGTCAACAAAATGCATTCGAGTACACAAGTTTATGTCGGAAGAACGTGAGAGAACGAGAAGCAGACCCTCTCTCCATGCCACTATTTATAGGTCGGGCAAATCAAACCCATGCGCCAAGTGGATGGCTCTCCGAATTCCGTATAATAAATTTGCATTTAATGGATGAACCGGACGCTTCGAATTCAGCCAGGTCAAAATGGCTATTTAAAGCACTCGAAGAACGTAACAGTCGCCGTATTAAAGAACGTGTCACGAAGCGGATGCTACAAGGGACCCAGATATGTGCATCGTACATGCGCGCACGAGCAGCTGGCCTGCAAAACTATAAATAGAGGGATCATTTCCTTCTCACACACACAGAACGATCCTACGTACAAAAAACGAAGGAACACACCACCTGAGAGGTAGATACAGACACTCAACATCTTTCTCCTCTCAGCAAGCTCCAGCACCCAGAGCAATCTAAACCTTCAGAGAACCGATAACCGTCATCAGATCGTCAACGGAGTCAACGCATTCCACTCACTCCATCGGTACAAGGGACCCAAATAAACAAAAGTGTACTCCTAGGACTACATCTAAGTCCTATATTGTAACACTGTTCTGTTTGTATTAAAATTTACAATAAAAGAATTTTAATGGTAAACAATAGGGTTTATCAAAATGGTCGCTGGATCGATTGGGATTGATCTTCCCACAGGGGTTCAAGGACTGCCCTATACTCTGTTTCAGGATAGGGTTTGCCATCGACTTTGAGTCGATTTTCTGTCGACTCGATTACAAACCTACTCAAACAAATTATGAGTATCCGAGAGGGTTAGTTCGGGACTTTACCTGAGGAAGTGGCTCGTGAAATGAACGCGTGTACGCGATAAACGGTCGTCGCAAAACCAGCCCATACGCTGCGTATTGCTGTTGTTTTGAACGGCTGTTCGGCCACGACTATTGCCGCCTCGCCGCCGCGCCTGGCCGGCCGGAAGTTATCTGCGGCGGCGCGCACGCACGCGTACGGGGTGCCGGGCGTCAGGTCGGGAAGGCGCGGCTCGAGCGTTAAGGTTTTGATGGGAGTGATCTCCCGATACGTATATAGACTGCTCAGAACAGAACAGGGGGTGGAGGACTCACTGTGCGAGCTCGGCCTAGGAATTTCTCTCGGGTTTTTGCTGTGATCAGACTTAAGGGGCTCATGTTTGGGCCCAGTGACGAGGCCGGCTTGGGATAGCCTTGGTCTGTTGGCACATTTTATTTTGATATATTAACAGCATCTTCGTAGTTTAATTTTCTATGTCTTCAGATTCATATCTTCTCAGAAGCTCTACTACATAAAGTATATTCTTTCAAGTGCTACCATCCATTGCATTGAAGACTGAAGCAGATACCGGTGCTTCTTGAATAGACGGTTTTCTACACTGCTTAAAGTTTTCGAGTCTGTACAAGGTCTAGGTATATCTGTAAACACTTAAGGTTGGATGACGAACTAAAAGCATAAGTCAAAAATCAATATCTTACAGAGCGGCATACTGGCGGTATGCTCCAGCATACCGATGGTATACTATTTTTATCGTCCACAAACTTTCTGTGAAATATTGTCGGCATACCGTTTCTATGCTCCGACATACTGGCGGTATACCGTTTTGTGGACCACAAAATGTTCTGTGACAAAACATCGGCATACCGACGGTATGCTCCGGCATACCGACGGTATACCCTTTTTTTTGCCTAAAAACGTTCTGTGATAAAATGTCGGTATACCGACGGTATGCCGCGGCATACCGATGGTATACCGGGTTACAAATATTTGATTTTTGAATTTCTTTGACTAGCATTAATGGCAGCATTGAATGCTCCCAACGGATATTAATATGACCGTTACTGGATGACCGGTATACCGACGGTATGCCGGTGCATACCGATGGTATGACGTTCAGGCTGTATCCAGGAGCATTAAATTCCACCTACTCTTAGTTTCTCTATAAATGAAAGCCTTCTCTCTCATGAAGCTTTCACCAACTCTTGCCATAAATTTTCCAAACAACCAAGAGCTCCACCATTAATACTCTACCAAGCTTTTAATTGTCATCCTCTTCCAAAGTGCTAGAGTATTTAAGAGTTGTAATTTTTTATCTTCATGTGTTAGAAGATCAACAAGTTCTCTTCTCATTTGTTTGAAGTTGGCGAGCCTTCGTAAGAAAACTCATGTGTTGAAGTTGGCGAGTCTTCGGATCCAAACTCGTGTTGAAGTTGGCGAGTTCTTCGGACCCAAACTCGTGTGTACTATTTGATTAAATAGTGGATTTAAGCCGGAGAGAGTTCCGAGACTGGATTGCCTCAAGCGAGGATACCAGGATACATCTTGTGTTTGATCTTCTTACTCTTTACTTTTATTTATCATATATGGCTTCTTGTGCTCTAGGTATTTTTATTTCCCTATTCACCCGCCTCTAGGGTTCTACAATTGGTATCAGAGCTTTGTTATCTTGATTTGGATTTACACCCTTTGAGTGATCCATGGCCACTAACCCTAGTATCAACACCTTCCACAATGAGGGACACTCCACAAATAGGCCTTCCCTATTTGATGGAACCAACTATAACTACTGGAAGATTAGGATGAGTATTTATCTGAAGTCCATAGATTTCGATTTATGGTATTGTGTGATAAATGGTCTTCCTACTCCTTCCAGAGTTATTGAAGATGTTGCTTCTGACACCCTTAGGGACACTCTTACTGAAAACACCAAGAAGCTTGCTAGTCGAGATGCCAAGGCTATGAACGCTCTTTATTGTGCTCTCGATAGTAGTGAATTCAATAGAATCTCTACTTGCAAGACTTCCAATGAGATTTAAAAGTTACTTGAAGTCACACACGAGGGTGCATCACAAGTGAAGGAATCCAAGATTAGTAGACTCACGCAAGAATATGAGTCCTTTAAGATGAAATATGATGAATATATTACTTGCATGTTTACTCATTTTGGTGATATTATTAATCCTCTCTCTTCTCTTGGTAAGGAATATCCTGCTCATGAAAAGATTAGAAAAATTCTTAGAGGATTGACAAAAGTATGGAGTCCAAAAGCTACCGCAATTATTGAGGGGAACGACCTGACAGTCATGAACCTTGAGACCCTCATGGGTAAGCTAATGACTCATGAACTCGATATGAAAGATCAAGAGGAATCCTCCATACAAGAGAAGGAGAAGAAAAAGGCCAAGGAGAAGGAAAAGTCTCTTGCTCTCAAAGTTATAAAGCCCTACTCTAAGGATAGCTCCGACGACAATGAGTCGGACGATGATGAAGAAATAGCTCTCACAGCTAAGCACTTTCGGAAGTTCCTCAAATTCAACAAAGCCAACCGCTTCAGACGGGACAATAAGGAAGATTCAGCGTGCTATCAATGCAAAAGAACCGAACACATCAAGAGGAACTGTTCGATGATAAGAAAAGACTTAAGCAAGTACGAGAAGCCTAGCAAAGGAAGCTCGTCCTCCAAGAAATTCGCCAACACAAGCATTTGGTGTGAGAGTGACGCAGGCGACTCCGACAACGATAAAGAGTGAAAATACAATGCCAACGTTTGTCTCATGGCAACCGATGAGGTACTTGATGATCTCTCCTTAAATACTCTTACTTATGATGACTTAGAGAAAGCTATCCTTGAATTGCATGAAGAGCACAAAGGTGTTAGGAATAAATACAAGAAATCTTTAAAAGAGGTTAATGCTCTTCAACTTGAAGTAGAAAGACTCTTAAGCATCATTATTAATGTAAAGGGAAAATCTCCTGCTTCTGACACGAATAAGATAGAGTCTTTGCGACTCAAGTTTCAAGAATCACTTGTCACTATCAAGAAAAAGGATGATGAGATTCAATCCATGAGAAGAGCTTATGAATTTGCTATGCATAAGGTTCAAGATGCTAATAGGAGAGAATATGATACTTCTATTAAGTATAATGATCTTCTTGTACAGAGTAAGAAACTAGATAATAAGAACACTACTCACATGCATGCTCCAAGACACCTCCACACTCATCACAATGCTAGGCATACTTCTTACATGAACACTACACACAAATTTTTTTCTAACACAAGGAAAGGACCATTTGTAAAGAAAAATACTTCACATCATGCTTTATATTATCATCATCATAACACTAATATTAGAACTCCTCGCACTAGAGTTTCACATATGCATGATACTCACACTTCTTCTTCTAAATCCTCTATGATTTGCAACTACTGTGGCTTGCTTGGACACATGACCAATTATTGTCATACAAGGAAACTTGTTGATAAGAAAGATTTTAAGTGGGTTCCTAAGACTAACACTCAAGGACCCATACAATCATGGGTACCAAAATGTTCATCTTCAACTTATGTTGTAGGTGAAGAGTCCTTCTCATGCTAGAAGCAAGTGGATTCTCGATAGCGGTTGTTCACGGCACATGACTGGAGATGCTTCATTATTTACAACGCTATCAATGAAGAAGGAAGGACATATCTCCTTTGGTAACAATCTTAAAGGTCACATTATAGGAAATGGTAATATAGGTTCCCCTCCTTATCCTTGTATTAAGAATGTGTGTCTTGTTACTAATCTTAAACACAATCTTCTTAGTATTATTCATCTTACCGATAATGGTTATGAGATCAAGTTTGTTAAGCTCAAATGCTTCATTACCGATAGTTCAAATGGATCTATTGTTTATGAAGGCATTAGAGAAAACAATATCTATGTTTTATATCTTGTCGAAGACACTAACAATGACAGGTGCTTAGTTGCTAAGAACGATGAGAGTTGGCTTTGGCACATGAGGCTCGGACACGCCAACATGGATACCATCTCTCGTCTTGCTACCAAGAAGCTCGTAAGAGGACTCCCAAGTATCCTATTCAAAAAGGATATGGTGTGTGAAGAATGCGAGAAGAGTAAGTTGACAAAGTCATCCTTCAAATCAATCAACTCTGTGAGTACCTCTAGACCTCTTCAACTTATTCATATGGATCTTTTTGGTCCTAGTAGAGTTGCTAGCCTTGGAGGCAAGCTTTATGCTTTTGTTTTGGTTGATGATTTTTCAAGATTTACTTGGTTATTTTTCTTGCTTGCAAAAGTGATACTTTTCATGAGTTTGTTGCTTTTTGTAAACGTGTTCAAAATGAAAAAAGGTTTTTCTATTAACAAGATTAGAAGTAATCATGGAGGAGAATTTGACAATGCCGATTTCAAAAGATTTTGTGAAAAGAATGGTTTTGGACATGATTTTGCTTGTCCACAAATTCCTCAACAAAATGGTATTGTGGAGAGAAAGAATAGAACCCTTGGCGATATGGCCCGGGTTATGTTAAACCAATATAAGCTCCCCCAATATTTTTGGGCGGAAGTCGTTAACACGGCATGTCATGTTATAAATAGGGTCTTGATTAGACCTATTTCTAAGAAGACTCCTTATGAGCTTTGGTTTGACAAAATTCCCTCTATTGAATATTTTAAATTTTTTGGTTGTAATTGTTTTATTCTGAATACCAAGGATAACCTAGGCAAGTTTGAAGAAAAAGCCTATGAAGGAATATTCCTTGGATACTCTACTCATAGTAAAGGTTTTCGTATTTTTAATAAAAGAAGTCTTGTTGTCGAAGAGTCAATCAATGTCTCTTTTAATGAACTTAACTCTTCTACATTCTCTTCTTCTGATGATATTTATGACATCTCATTTGGGTTGGAGAACTCCTCTATTGGAGATCGTCCTTCTTCATCTAACAATGAAGTTGTGACTCCAACAAAAGTGTCTCCTCCTCTCGAGCCTCCTCAAAAGGATCTCCCAAAAGAATGGAGATTTGTCACCAATAATCCTAAGGAACTTATCATTGGGCATCCTTCCTCCAGTGTTAGCACTAGATCCTCAACTCGTTATCTTTGTGCAAACGTGGCTTTTATATCTCAAATAGAGCCTAAAAATGTTAATGATGCTTTTCTTGATGAATTTTGGATGATAGCGATGCAAGAAGAGCTAAATTAATTTGAGCGAAACAAGGTTTGGGAACTTGTCCCAAAACCTAGCAATCACCCCATTATTGGGACTAAATAGGTATTTCGTAATAAACTTAATGAAGATGGGTTAGTGACTCGAAACAAAGCCCGATTGGTTGCTCAAGGCTATAACCAAGAGGAAGGCATTGACTACGATGAAACCTATGTTCCGGTTGCTCGTCTCGAATCCATTCGTGTGCTATATGCTTTTGCTTGTTTTAATAATTTTAAACTCTTTCAAATGGATGTTAAGAGTGCTTTTCTGAATGGTATTATTAAAAAGGAAGTTCATGTAAAACAACCTCCTGGCTTTGAAGATTTTCAATTTCCTAATCACTTGTTCAAACTCCACAAAGCCCTTTATGGCCTCAAATAAGCTCCCCATGCTTGGTATGAGCGCCTTAGCTCCTTTCTTATTTTACACAATTTTTCTAAGGGCAAGGTTGACACAACACTTTTTATCAAATCCCATAATGGCACTCTTTTATTGGTTCAAATTTATGTCGATAACATTATTTTTGGTTCTACTAACAATACACTTTGTGTAGAATTTGCTAAAGTTATGCATGAAGAATTTGAAATGAGTATGATGGGTGAGCTATCATTCTTTTTGGGATTACAAATCAAACAAGGACCCAAAGGGACCTTCATCAATCAAGCAAAATATACAAAGGATCTCCTCAAGCGTTTCGAACTTGACTCATCCAAATCAATGAGGAGTATGGCAACAATGACAAAGCTTGACAATGATGAAGATGGCACATCGGTTGACATCCGTAAGTATCGAGGTATGATTGGCAGTTTACTTTATCTAACTGCTAGCCGTCATGATATCATGTTTAGTGTATGTCTTTGTGCACGTTATCAAGAAAATCCAAAGGAATCGCACTTATGTGTCGTAAAGCGTATTTTTCGATATCTCAAAGGTACCGTGAACATGGGCCTTTGGTATCCGAAATCTTCATCCTTTGAGCTTCACGGCTTCTCGGATGCAGATTTTGCCGGATGCAAGATTGACCGAAAAAGCACTAGCGGCACATGCTAATTCCTTGGAAAATCCTTGGTATCGTGGTTTAGTAAGAAACAAAATTTTGTTGCTCTTTCAACCACTGAGGCCGAATATATTACGGTCGGTTGCTGTTGTGCACAAATTCTTTGGATGTCACAAACACTTATAGATTATGGCATTTCTCATACTTGCACCCCTATTAAATGTGATAACACTAGCTCGATCAATCTCATGAAAAACCCGATTTGTCACTTACGCACGAAGCACATAGAAATTAGACACTATTTTCTTCGTGACCATCAACAAAAGGGGGATATTAGACTTGAATTTATTGACACTACTTATCAGTTAGCCGATATTTTCACCAAACCGCTCCCGGAAGATCGCTTCTTTTTCTTTGCCGAGAATTAGGTATTTTAAATTTTAACTCATAGTTGTTCTCGGCCGGCACACCGACGGTATACCGCGGTATACCGACGGCATGCCGTTTTTGGCTTAGAATTAGGTTCTGTGCCAAACTTCGGTATACCGAAGGCATACAACGGCATACCGGCGGTATACCGTTGTGCGGCGGACAGCTTTTTCAATTCGAAATCCAGGCCCACCTTTCCTTCTTTTCCTCTTTATTCCTTCTTTCCTTCATTAATTCCCTTTCCATCCATCACTTCCACATTTATTATTTCTCTTCATCTTCCCCATTACTCCTATTTTCTCTCCATTATCCTCATTTCCAACCCACAAACCTCTCCACTTCTCTCTATAACCGTTCCCCCCTTTCCCTTCCCAACATTTCATTAAAAACCCTTTTTTCTTCTTCATTCTCTATCCTTCTCATATCCACATCTTAAACCCTAACTTCCTCCTCCAAATTTCTTCCTTTCCTCTATGGCCAATCCCAAGCGTCCCCGCTCCTCCTCCACCTTCTTCAATCCCTTCACTCCGGTGGCTCTCCCTCATGGATATGATCAGCGGGTCTTTACCTCCTCCTTGACGGCCGAGACTTGGTTTCAATACTTCGTACACCATAATGTCTTCAAAGGCCGCGCAATCAACTAGAATCTCTTCCCCGGCCATGTCTCTCTTTTCGACGAGGCCGGACTATCTTGCCTCCTTCGGCGTCAGGTGCCCGTCTACCCCGCCGCCGTCCATCTCTTCTACTGCAACTTGGTCCCGGACGTCGAGCACGGCGCCATAGCGACGATGGTCAACGATCGTCATTTCCGTCTCACGGCTCGGGACATCGCCAACATCCTCGGCGTACCGGACAGAGGCGAAGCTCTGTCGGCCTTGGCTGCTCTTAACTCTTCGGCGGAGACCCCCTTCGACGAGTTCTGCCACATCATTTGCAAGGGCCCCAACCTTCCTGCTATCCCGGCCCTTTCCGCACAGCTGGAGCCGTTCTATTACGAGCTCCATCGGATCGTCTGCCACACACTCTATCCCAAGGGCGGCAACTATGATGCCATTACCGGCGACGCCCTGGTGTGCATGTACTACCTCTATGCAAGGAAGTCTTGGTCCTTCCCCAAGACTCTCTTTCATGCCTTCTACAGCATCCTGCCCGCGGGGAAGCAGAATCTTTATTACGGCTCCTTCATCACTCTCATTCTGGAAGCCAAGCAAGTCGACCTCTCCCTTTGCTCCTCGGACGGCGTCCCATCCTACCTCGCTGTTTTCCGCTCCGCTAGTGGTGCCTCGACGTCTCGTGCTTCCTCCTCCCAAGAGCCGCCGGCTTCTGCTCCTGCTGCACCTGCCGCTACTTCTCCTGCCTCTAGCCACTACATGCCGCTGACTCAGCAGCACTTCGACATGCGTATGGCTCAGGCGGAGGAGCAGATGCGTGCCAACACTCGTGGCCTTGGCACTCTGATTCAGTCCCGCTTCCATGACCAAGCCTATTTTATTCAGCACACTCTTCAGGACCGGGACGTTTTTTTGGATCTGAATCTTCAGGATCCAATATACCAGGCCTTCCGCTTTTTCGATCCCAATGCCTACGGTTTCATGTACCCGGACGACATTGATCCTTTTGGCACTTTTCACCAGGCTCAGGATGGTGGGGATGATCTGGCTGACGAGTAGGGGTTGCTTCCTTTTGCTGGTGGTGTCGAATAAATGAGTGTCTTAGTTTCTTGTGTTTGTTTTTATTATGTCTTTTACGGTCCTTCGGGGACCTATGTTTGGTTGGTTCTAGTAGTTTGCAGTCCTACGGGGACTTGATATTTGTCTTCTTATGTTGCTAAACTCTCGTAGAGGAGAGTCTTTTTAATATGTCTTATGTAGTATGGGTGTCCTGCATGTATTACTGTTTCAATTTTTATCTAAATACATGCTTTTATCTATGATACTGTGCTCCACATTTATGACTATTTTTTATTATCATCATTTTTTTTCCATCTTTGACTAAGTGACAAAGGGGAAGAAAACGTATTGAGGGGGAGTTGTCTACCTACGGGGGAGTTACTATCTGAAGATGCTATCTCTCTATTTTGTCAATTATCAAAATGGGGGAGATTGTTGGCACATTTTATTTTGATATATTAACAGCATCTTCGTAGTTTAGTTTTCTATGTCTTCAGATTCATATCTTCTCAGAAGCTCTACTTTATAAAGTATATCCTTTCAAGTGCTACCATCCGTTGTATTGAAGACTGAAGCAGATACCGACGCTCCTTGCATAGACGGCTTCCTACATTGCTTAAAGTTTTCGAGTCTGTACAAGGTCTAGGTAAATCTGTAAACACTTAAGGTTGGATGACGAACTAAAAACATAAGTCAAAAATCAATATCTTACAGAGCGGCATACCGGCGGTATGCTCCGGCATACCGGCGGTATACCGTTTTTATCGTCCATAAACTTTCTGTGAAATATTGTCGGCATACCGACGGTATGCTCCGGCATATCGGCGGTATACCGTTTTGTGGACCATAAAACATTCTGTGACAAAACATCGATATACCGACGGTATACCGTTTTGTTTGTCTAAAAACGTTCTGTGATAAAACATCGGTATACCGACGGTATACCGGGTTACAAATATTTGATTTTTGAATTGCTTTGACTAGCATTAATGGCAGCATTAAATGCTCCCAACGGATATTAATATGACCGTTACTGGATGATCGGTATACCGACGGTATGCCGGTGCATACCGACGGTATGCCGTTCAGACAGTATCCAGGAGCATTAAATGTCACCTACTCTTGGTTTCTCTGTAAATGAAAGCCTTCTCTCTCATGAAGCTTTCACCAACTCTTGCCATAAATTTTCCAAACAACCAAGAGCTCCACCATTAATACTCTACCAAGCTTTTAATTGTCATCCTCTCCCAAAGTGCTAGAGTATTTAAGAGTTGTAATTTTCGATCTTCATGTGTTAGAAGATCAACAAGTTCTCTTCTCATTTGTTTGAAGTTGGCGAGCCTTCGTAAGAAAACTCGTGTGTTGAAGTTGGCGAGTCTTCGGATCCAAACTCGTGTTGAAGTTGGCGAGTTCTTCGGATCCAAACTCGTGTGTACTATTTGATTAAATAGTGGATTTAAGTCGGAGAGAGTTCCGGGACTGGATTGCCTCAAGCGAGGATACCAGGATACATCTTGTGTTTGATCTTCTTACTCTTTACTTTTATTTGTCATATATTGCTTCTTGTGCTCTAGTTATTTTTTATTTCCCTATTCACCCCCCTCTAGGGTTCTATATGGTCCACTGATGTGGGGAGCTCGGTTGGGGGTTTTAGGCTGGCTGAGCCCCTTTTGTTTATACTCACTCTATTATAAATATATATATCAACACCCACATACATATATATATATATATATATATATATATATATATATATATATATATATATATATATATATATATATATATATATATATATATATACTCAAATAAATTCTGCTAGCATCTATTCCTGTGTAGAATCTATTTAGATAAATATGACTATATTTTTATTATTTATTTCGTAACAAAATACATATATCCAATATTAGTAAATAATTTTTATATAAATAATACCCTTAATAATAATAATAATAATAATAATAATAATAATAATAATAATAATAAAATTCAATAAGTCAAATAAAGGCGTATATACCATCACTTATAGTCTAAAAATTTCAAAATGTACGAGGACCTATTTTATATCAATGTCATTGAATATCAACTAAATAATGATAAATATAATATTTAAATAAGAATACTTAGAAATATTCACTAGATCACTAAAATGGAATACAACACAATCATACCAAAATACATCAACACGAATGTCATTGGACGTCCCGCATGACTACATGGGCTTGGGCTTGCTTTGGGTCCAATCTGGACTAGTTCGGTACAACCGGGTTCCCTAAAATTCAATAATATAATTAATAAATAAATAATCTTTGGTAAGGGTTAAGTCGCAACTTGGCCTGGTTTTCCTAGTTAGGATATCACTATGGCTCGGTCTTCCTTACCGGGGCTAATACACTAGCCAAAGCATGCTATGGCACTATCCGTGCCACGATTTCTAGTCACTGTGTACTCCAAAACTCCATCATGGCTAAAATCATCTACCGTAATAATTAACTAAATAATTATTTATAAAATTATAAAAATTAACATTTAATTCAAATAAAAAAATAAACAAAATATTATAAAAAATTTTGGGAAGAGGGGTTACAAATCTACCCACCTTAAAAATAATTTCGTCCTCGAAATTCTAATTCATAACTATTCCTTAAATTCAAAAAGGAGATCTACCATTACCTTAATCTCCTCGAATTTTTAATTCCTCTAAAAACAGTTTATATCCTCCTCCTTGCCATTTTGTAACTACAAAATCCCGAGAACTTCTACCCACCTTTGGTCACACTACTCACTCAAATCTCGTGTCACTAAAACTTTATAATCGTCAAACTACTTGCTAAAATTGCTATCGTTAGATACCTACTGTATATGGCATCTATAATCCTCTCATATCTATCAAGCAACCCAAAATTTAACAAGCACAAATTTATACAAGTAGCTAAGAAATATTGGCAAATTCTAATAAGCGTGACCTTCGTCTCTCCAAAATAGGAAGGACAGGAAGATAAGAAAAAATAGTCGAGAGCGAATATGAAGTTTCAAGAGCGGTAGAGTGTATCCAATGGTGCAGATAGAAATAAAGTTTATGAAACATTGACTTATTTGCTAGATTGGCTACTCTAGTCCAGTCACTTGTTAAATCGAAGAACCCTTCATTTCTTAGAGGGGCTTGCAATTCGTACAATACAGAAGTTTCGTTCTCGAAATTCTAAACAGGTTCCATAATAGCACAAAATTTGAGAAATCAAGATTGTGATCTTTTTCGTGGTTATTTAAACACACGATCAAATGCAATACGGGATCATATCGTGACTTCTCGGTAGATGGAATAAGGGTTACGAATGACCTCACATTCTAAGAGGTGGAGACTACATAGGTATAGGGCCTATTTCAAATAGTTTGGTTTTATAGTCCAAATATGGTGGTATATATGGATGGGTTTTACTGGTCTTAATGGGTTCCCTGATTGGACATCAATCGTTGGTTGGATGAATCTTGAATTTTAATCTATATTGACTGGACGAAATTCTAATGATAAACTATTCCTACTAGGTTAGGGTAACCTAGAATAGGTTTCTACCTAAGTGGTTGAGCTAGTCGCCAGCAGAGTTAGTTAGCTAGGTTCCTAAGCCCAAAATGCGTCTTCGGTGACTTCTGCGTTTAAGAAGCACGAGAAGACATAATTGAGTGGCACACTAGTGACATGTGTGTAGTGGCTTCGAGTAGATCACAAACATATATTGGATCGAATGAAATGAGTCAAGGTTGAGGCTCTAATGGAAGTCGGGAAGTATACAGGTATTATGGTAAGGGTTATACCTAGTCCTTTTGACCTGAAAGTCGTACCATAGAAATATAGTACAAGGGGACATGTTTGAGTGGGACATGATATACCTAGATGAAGGTGGACTCGTCTAGATCTTGTATATGAAATTTGTTGGAAGGTAACAACTGATCTCGTACTTTGATTTTTAATGACACGGTCGGGAACACAAAATAATCTAGATAAAAAGTGGGAGTCCAAGGGACACTAATTATCATCCTAATAAAAATTATTCTAATCAATCGGTAACCCTCGTATATCCCAAAATTTAGAAAGCTTACAGTCTACCCGCCTTAGAAGTTAGGACATGGTCTTAAGAATAATGAGGTTAGTAAAATTCCAAAGTTCGGGATTGTATCTCGACTCTTGTTAACAAGGAATCAGGCACTGCGTAACGGGGTACGGTAGTTATAAGTCGAGTCAAGGATCATTCCTCGATAAATGGAAAATGAGGGTGTTCAATGATTCATGGTCGACAACATGGAATGATCCACTCGTCCCTAGTATACAAGGGTTATCGACGGGGTAACCAACTCTAAGGCACATCCTATGAAAAGATTTCTAATAACTGAGTCGTGAGTTTCTATTTGTATCAAGCCTGCCAGACTATTATTACAAGGGTTAAAGCAAGCTTCAAGCAAATAATTAGAGACTCACAACATTTGGTTTCTCGAGAATAGATAGTCCTAGGTCGACATTTTGACTAAGTGTAAAACCCTAATCATTCTCAAGTTCAGATGGCTAGAAGGACCCAATAGCAGTTTGGGGGTCGAGAGGATAACGAGTAACTCAAGGAAAGGTTCTAGTCACATGGCTGGCCGATGGTAGCTACACTTGTGTATACAACTATCATAGCCATGGGGATACTCTGTATCGCTCTACCAATTATGAGCTCTCGTCTTTCCAAATCAATGAAAGACAAAAACAATAGAGTTCAAGGGAGATTTCACTGAATACAATTACGAGATTCAAAGGCAAATGTATAACTCAAGAGGAATTGTCAATGCAGTCGCGGATGAGATCCTAGAGACATTTACATCTCAATCTACGTAGATTAATCAGAGAGAGAGCGAACCGAGTGCACAACGGTTGATCAGACCATAATACATCAATTCCGATTAGATAATATGTTAGTGGGCGTCCCCAATGAACATATGTCTTGAATCAAGCTCGATAAAAGAGTAAGCTTGCAAAACTAGGCTGTAATAACAGCATTAGTCAAGATAGTCGAAATACAAGTATACGAGATTCTTGAAAGGGCACAAGTAGTTCGAGTTTTGCGAGAATCAAAACCTTATCTGGTGTTATTGCTTGTATAGGCATCCCACTATCTTCTTATCCTTAAGGCCTTGGTCGACTAATGGTTTATGGATTTCTGAATTCTATATTCTAGGTAAACCTATTAGTGTCAGTTAATTTCTTCGTCAATATATCACAAGGACCATTGAATGCTAGGTTGGGAGACATGCCACCCAACTCGCAGAACTTTTACTAGTATTGGCTTTAGATTTTATGGGACACACAGGGCATTTTCCTATTCTCCATGGTATCCTAAACTTGTAACATGTATTTTACAAGGTTGCTGGCTAATTCCAAGGGCACAAAAGGAAAAGTAACTAACCAGGAAGTGAAAGATAAGTTCTTCCAATTATTAGAGCGGCTTTGTAGTGGAGATAAGACTGCTAATCCAGATGATTTGGCCAAGCTGTTGATTTTTCACTTGTGCCAAACTGCATTCTTCATAAAATCTGGCGGTTCAAGTTTGCCGTACAAATTCCTCGCCTTGGTGGACAGTATAGAAGTTATCAACAGTATATGCTGGCCAAGGTTAATATTGGAATATGTTATGGACAGCATAAAGAGGAGTACAAGTAAATGTAAGGGAGGGGATTACTCCGATGTTTACTCCAAAATGGAAGGTTGCACAATATACTTCCTGTATTGGTTTGCAGAACATACTACCCTTGTGGAAATGAAGTTTGACCCAATTCTAAATTATCCAAGATTTTTCATATAGGATGGGTACAGAATCTCAACCTTCCTTAGGACCAATACCCCCTGGAAATAAATTCTTCGTACATATTCAAAAACTTGGTCATATCTGTTGGCCAAGAAGAAAGACACCTGGAAGGTGAGCAACCTCTACAAGAAGAAGTTCCACAAGAGGGAAGGGGAGAGACAGGGAAAGAAGGGATACCTGGGGCTGAGGTTGCTGTCGAACAAGTCGAAATCAGCGACACAATGGGTGGCTTGGCACTGGAATTGGAGGAATTGAGAAGACAGAATTCTGATATTCTGGCGCAGAACGAGAAGCTCCTCGAAAAGATTAAAGAGCTAGAGGCACAACTCCGTGCAGCCAAAGCTGATATGGAGAGCTCGGCACATAAATTAGAGGAAATCAAAAGACAGAATTCTGATCTGCTTGCACAGAACTGTAGACTCACGAAAAAGCTTCAAGAGCTAAACGCACAAGAAGCCCATCAACGTGCAATCAACAACACAATAGAGGGTTCAGTGAAGCAATTGGAACATTTGAGATCACAGAACCTTAAACTTTTATATGATAATTCAATGCTCAACGACAGAGTTAAAGAGCTAAAAGCACAAGGTAAAATCTTCTCTTTTTTAAATTTGTGTTTTGTAATTCTACAAGTTTTATTGTAGTAAAATGTCATTCTTTGTTTCAATTTAGCACGGAGAATGCCATTCTCCGTGTCATTTAATACGGGAATGAAAGTGTTCGAACACATGAAACGGAGAATGATCATTATCCGTATAAATTGAAACGGATGATGGTCATTCTCCGTTTTAAATGATACAGAGAATGAACATTCTCTGTCATAGATACACGGAGAATGATATTCTCCGTGTTAAATTAATACGAAGAATAGTCTTTTCCATTGTTAAACTGAGAATTCTTTACTTTGTTTTTTAATTGATATCGTACCTTTCATTCTTGTTTGTTTTATAACAGTGCAAATAACAGAGCAACTTAAAAAAGTAAATAACAGGCTTGTTGAGGAGAAAAAAGAGCTTCAAGAGAAGGTTGAATTGTTGAATAAAGAAGCGATTGAAAAGGATGCGGCACAAGGTAAAATCTTTTCTTTTTAAAATTTGTGATTTGTAATTATCCATGTTTTATCGTAGTTAAATGGCCAATCTCTATTTTATGTTGCAGGAGATTGTTCATTCTCTATTTTAAATCTACACGGAGAATGACATTCTCCGTTTTAAATAACACGGAGAATGACATTCTCCGTTTTAACTTACACGGAGAATGTCATTCTCCTTGTTACATGTAGGAGAATGACAATTCTCCGTGTTTAATTACACGGAGAATGTTCATTCTTTGTGTTTAATTACAGGGAGAATGTTAAATCCTATTGTCACATTGACATGATCATTCTCCGTATTATTTACACATGAGATTCTACATTCTTCGTATTAATTAACACGGAGAATGTCATTCTCCGTGTTAATTAATACGGAGAATGACATTCTCCGTTTTACTTAACACGGAGAATGACATTCTCCATTGTTAAAACTGAGAATGATCTTTACTTTTTTTATTTTTTTTCATGAACAGAGCAGCTGAGACAAGCAAATAAAAGGCTCGCTAATGAGAAAAACAAGCTTCAAAGGGAAGTTGAATTGTTGATCAAAGAAGCCATGGAAAAGGATGAAAAAAATCAAAAATTGTGGAGCCATAATTGATGCATTGCACCTTACAGAGCCTCAACAAGTTCCTCAACAACAACCTGATGAACCAGAAGTATCCAAAAGAGGATTAGGAAGGGGGAGAAAGAGGAAGATAAAACCATCAGATGTAATAACTAATAATGATTTTACTCCCTTGGGTAGGAAAACAACAAAAAGGCAGAAGATTAATAACGATCCGAAGCCAAAACCTCAGCCCAAACCCAGGGGTAAAAAATAATAATAAGAAGGATGATTCAAAATTCAAACAAGATGCCAGAATGGCACAACTAATAAATAAAGGCAATATACTCAAGAAATGCGAGGACCTGAGACTTTGGAATAAGGCAGATAAAGAGCTGCAGAAGCTTTACAAGGACCTCGTATTCATAAACAAGATGACTCTACTGTATGTATTCTTCTATATTCCTTTCGTCTTTTTTCACAATTATTTCTGTCAATTTCTATTGATATAATCTAACTGAACTAAATTTATGTGCAGTAATCTTGCATATTATTCTGCTCAAACTAAAAATGAAGTTGGAATAATCTTGGCATCAATAGACATCCAAGGCATATTCAACTATCAAGACATGGAGGCTGGTATACTCAACATAATAATAAGCAAGATGAAACGAGAACAAGAGAATGCAAGAAGTGAACCACAATCAAGTTCACAAGAGGTGCAACATAAGTGGTCTGCATTTATGTTGCCCCACACATTGGTAAGAATCAAAACTGAAACATCCCTCCGATTCATGTGTACACCGATAAAACTAACTAATGATATTCTGTCTTTATTTTTGGTAAACAGTCCATCGTTCGCCAAGCTCATGAAAATGATGCAAAAGACGGTGCCATTCAAACTTTCAAAACAGATGTGGAAGACCTAATCATAGGTTTACAGGACGACATAGAGTGGCTATTCATGCCACTCTTTAATGAAGATATAAAACACTATGCTCCTGACATTCAACTTCATCTCGTACGAGTAGGCACACTACAACTCCTTGGTGGAAAACACGTACGAATCGGGAAAGATAGATGCAGTATATTTGAGGGAGGTCTTGGAGCCTATCATAAGAAGAAAAATTGAGATGATGAGGGAAAAATGCAAGGCGACGATAGAGTATGAGAGCACAGATACAAGATTTTGTTTAAACTGCCCACAACAACAAGGACCCAACTGCCTCTTGTACACGACATATTATATGAAGTGCTTGATGATTTATCCCTTTACAATACCGCCAAGAGGAAATGACGACGACATTCACAATAAGATTACAACTGTTAGGTTGGCATGGCTTAAGAAGTTGCTTAAAAGTCCAAATGCAGATCCTGAATACATTATGAAAAATACACAGACCTAAGAACTTTATATTACATTGTTCTGTATATATGGAAATGCAGTTATATTCTTCTGTGTCTGCGTCTTTTGTTACATCTACTCTGTCTTATATTATATTATTCTATATATATATCATTTTTGAATGACCATTCTGTGTCAAGTTCACAATGAGGAATGACCATTTTGTGCCAATCTACGTGTTAATTAAAACAGAGAATGCCATTCTTCCTGTTAAATTACAGGAAGAATGGCCATTCTCCGTGTTATTAAATACGGAAAATGTCCGTTCTTCATGTTAAATAACACGAAGAATGTTCTTTATCCGTGTACTTTAGAACGGAGAATGGCCTTTCTCTGTTGTACTTATAGGAAAATGAATATTCTCCGTGCAAAATAACACAGAGAATGGTCATTCCAGTTTTAAAACACATGAGGATGGCAATTCTTCGTTTATTTTAATGCGGAGAATGTCCATTCTTCGTGTTAAGTAACATGGAGAATGGTCATTCTCCGTGTTAAAATGAATGAGGATGGCAATTCTCCGTTTAAATAACACGAAGAATGTCATTCTCCGTGTTATGTTCGTTTAATTTAACACCGAGAATGCCATTCTGCATGTTAAGTAAGACGGAGAATGGTCATTTTAGTTTTAAAACACATGAGAATGTCATTCTCCGTGTTATGTACGACGGAGAATGCCATTCTCCGTTTAATTTAACACGAAGAATGCCATTTTGCGTGTTAAGTAAGACGGAGAATGGTCATTTTAGTTTTAAAATGCATGAGGATTGTCATTCTCCATGTTATTTAACACGGAGAATGGTCATTCCATGCATGATAGACCATTATCCGTTTTAAATTACATGCAATGGACCTATTAAATGAGGAGTTTGCGGTATTTAATCCACCTGTAACAACTCTTAAATGCCACTTTCTTTATTGGGAAGGGAAGTTGAGTAGTTTGCGGAATGAACCTATTAAATGAGATTCATTATGCTGAATATTAGGTTCATCTGCATTTATTGGACAGTATGTCCTATATAAAGGGCTTTCTTGAGGAGCAAACTCCATCATCTTCATAGCATTTCCATTACTGGAAATTGCTGTGAAACCCAATTTTTTGGCCTTTCATAAATTTTCTCTTCCCATTATGCACGACATTGACTTAGTTTTGAGAGGAGAATGGCCTGGCATCAGTTGGCTGTTGGCTGTGGATCTCTTCGTTCAAAGTAGTTATGTCCTTGTAGAAGAACACGTAGTAGTGAATCTCGAGATGCATTGGAAGACCTTGTTCGAACCTGAACAACATCTTGGCAGTCCTCGTGCTTTGTCAAAAAGTTGGGGTGTCATGCTATCCCATTCTCAGAAACGGTCTAGCATTCAGTTATGTCGGAAGAGCCACAGGTTGTGCTAGGTCCTGCTCATTCGGGCTTTCGGGGTTACGCATACAAGAAATGAGGAATAAGCTTCGATGATTTCTTCTGTGAAGATAAACCCTCTTGTATGTGCACCAAGAAGAATAAGGGTTGCACTTCTGTGAAGATAAACCCTCTCGTATGTGCACCAAGAAGAATAAGGGTTGCACTTCTGTGAAGATAAACCCTCTTATATGCTTCTTTAGGCCTTTCTGAATTTGTAATAGATGTTTTCTTTAATCTATTCTACTATATAATAGGAAAACTTAGATGGTGAAACTTTTGAATTCCGAAAATACCCTTACATACTTATACTAATTAAAAATAGTTCATTAATTTTAATAAGGATAACTTAGTAATTAGGAAGGCTACACTTTGGTCTTCTTAAAAAGTCTTCCTAAACTAATTAAGAAATGTTAAAATACGTGCAAGGCACGTGCACATATGCTAGTAACAATATGAGTCTTTGTAAAAGATCCTTTGTAGAAGAACATTATGAGTCTTTCTGAATCTGTAATAGATCCTTTGAACACATATTAATAAAAGAACTTCTTTCAAAAACTTCTGTTTGAATTTTATTTCTCTCTATCTGTATATTTTGTAACATCTGCGGTTTCTTCTATAATAAAATCACGGAGAATATGGCATTCACAGTACACATGAGAATGTTCATTCTCCGTGTTAAATAACAAGTAGAATGTTCATTCTCCGTTTAATCTAACATGGAGAATGACATTTTCTGTTTTAGTTAAACTGATAATGCCATTCTCCGTTTACTAAATGTCATTCTCCATATTGAATAAACGGAGAATGTCATTTACAGTGTTATAACGCATGAGGATGTTCATTCTCCATGTAAGTTAAAACGGAGAATAGATTTTTCATTGTTAAAACGAATGAGAATGCTATTCTCCGTGTATATAAAACGGAGAATATTATTCTCCGTGTCGAACTACACGGAGAATGGCATTCTCATTGTTAGAACAAATGAGAATGCTATTCTCCGTAAAATTTGAAACGGAGAATGGCATTGTCCGTGTAATAATGACGGAGAATGGCCATTATGCATTCAAAAACTATGAAACATTAGATATAACAGACTTCAAAATAGCACCATTGATATCAAAATTGTAAGAAATGTATTTTTTTTAAAAGTTATTTAAAAGGAAGAATATATGTATATGTATTAACGAGGGGGCGCTGCCTCTTCGACCACCGTAGAAGCACGTGGAGGAAGAGGGCAAGTGCTGCGATTGTGATTACCTAATTCAAGACAATTATGGCACCTCATCTTCCTCTTCTCTTTTTCCTTGTTTTCATAATTGATCTTATAACGGTCCGCCTTTGGTCGGTCGGGACCCCGTTTCGGAACAGGGAGTAGGACCAAATCAGTTGAATTATTTTTAAACTGTTTTCCAGAATCTGGAACTGGACGAATAGCACATGAATATAGCTTCTGGTAGAAATCTGATATCCAATACTGCTCCACAAAATCGTAGACGGATTTTTCTGAACCAAATCTGATGCATTAGATTGCGTGGCTGCATGGGAATCCATATACCTTCCATCTACGACAACTACAATGTCAATAAAAAAGATTCACCAAGTGGGAGGAAGTATCTGCCATCACCTCAAACTCGAAATCACCAGACCGATATACCCTATAAGATATGCCATCATCTGTAAACTGCTTCAGCATATTCTCAGCGTATCGAGTCAATATGTTATTAAAATCACTTACATCCTTGTGGCGATCCGAAATCATCTTCATCATCTTCACTCGGATGACATTTACAAGTGCTAAAAATTGGTCAAAATACACGAAGAAGGCGAGGTTGCTTCTAGTTGTGCAGAGTCATTCAATTCATGTATAAAGGCTGAGAAGAAAATCTTCTTAATTGCATTTGACCAATTTTTAGGCTTTTGTTTATCCATCCATTTCACAACATGACCACAATTCAAAGCATAAATCTTCTTAATTGTTTGTTTATACCCACCTTTATACAGGAAAAAAATAATTAATAAAGATGGAAATCAAGGAACAACCACATAAAAAAACAGGGACCATTCTCCGTTTAATTTAACACGGAGAATGTCATTCTTCGTGTATTTTTAAACGAAGAATAACACGAAGGGTGATGATGAAAGTGTTAAAACGCATGAGAATGATCATTCTCCTTGTTAATAACATGGGGAATGCCATTCTCCGTGTCAAGTGAAACGGAGAATGATCTTTCCAAGTGTTAAAACGCATGAGAATGACCATTCTCCGTATTAGAAAAACGGAGAATGCCATTCTCCGTGTTACAATCATGGAGAATGGTCATTCCCTTGTTAGAACGCATGAGGATTGTATTCTCCGTTCTAAACTAACGGAGAATGGATTGTATTCTCCGTGTTATTTACACGGAGAATGTTCATTCTACTTGTTAAAATAAAGGAGAATGTACATAAAAGCTGCATATATTTGTCTTATTTACACACCTGGAGTTGGAGCATACACTGCTTGCCTCCAAGCTTAAGTACATATGGATACACTCTTTCATTTTCTTTCTTCTTCAGCGGCATGTTATTCTTCATGTGATAATAGCAATAGCTATGGTAAGCAGTAGGAAACACTTTGGGAACTTCAGAAACTAAACTTGTGCCTTGATCTGAAAGAAAAACAATACGCTTTCTACATCCAACAACATTCTTGAGATTTTTAAGGAACCATTCCCAATTGTCGCCATCTTCGCCCGAGACTATACCGTAAGCAATAGGGTAGAACTGTTGGTTACCATTCTTCGCTGTAGCAGACATCAAACACCCTATAAACCTCCTTGTAATGAAAGTCACATCCAAACATAGCATCGGATGACAATATTGAAAGCCTTCGACGTAAGCCCCATATGAAAGAAAAAGCCGCTGAAACCTCATTGACGTATCATCTTTCTGAAAGTCGATAATGGAACCAATATTGGTTTCCTTTACCTTGTCGACATACCAACACAAGTCGTTGTAAGCTCTAACATCATCTCCGTACATTTCTTGGTGCACTAGCCTAATGTCGTGGTATGCCTGCCCGTAGGTAAGAGATAAACCGTAGTCAACCTTGAATTCATCAACAACTGATTTTGCCGACTTTTTAGGATCCATCCGAACAATGTCACTAACCAAACTTTTCACAAACTTTGATAGAACTACTACATTACCTTTATCCATATAGCCAGCTCTACAATTGTGTTCTCTCACATACCTCTTCACCTAAAAAATTTGATTATCTTTCAAAATATATATAGCATGGAAGCTCCACAAACAAGCATGGGTCTTGTAATTCTTGCAGCAAACGGTGTACCTACCCGGCTTAGATTTTAGAATATGGAATGGATGACGAGATTCAAAACATACCTTCTTAACAGCGTACCTAACTTCTTCAACACCATTTAGGAAAATCTGACCAACGCCTGTAATTGATCCAGGCCACATATCCGATTTCCTCTTCTTTACTGTCTCAATTGATCCTGCATAAAATTCTACTACTCGTTTATCCTTTACAGTAGGAGAACATCTACTACTCAAGGAACTAGAAGAGTAAGACGAAGGTCCCATAGGAATGCTTTGACAAGAAAAAGATGTCGATGAAGAACATGGAGGGTATACTTGCTCCACATAGATCAAAGCTCACGTCATGGGTACCATTGAAACCCTATCACGCCCCAGAACCAAAATACTAGAAAGTAGGGGCAAAACAAAGCCAGCTACGTGTATTAGAGTATGTCAGTACCCCAATATACGATCAAACTGTCTAGAAGACAAGTGGGAAGACTCTAGCATGCCACTGACGACTCCTATGGTCGAAAAAATCCTATCTCAATCAACAACAACAAGTATCAAGAGTATATCAAATATGAAAGTAAAGAGGCATCCCAAAATACTATATCATACATGATCATAAAGCTAGTGAATACAAAATGCTACATTAGCAAAGTACCAATATACATGATCACTATATCAGTCTAGATCTAATATAATACATCATGTTGACCGAAGTCTGAGAAAGTCTCAAAATAATAGGGCTAACACATGCCCTAGCTAACACCACCAAAATGAAATGAAACACGAGCGGTACAAAAAGGAAACCCACTCGCGAGAAGGAACAACCGCAGATCTAAGCAGGCGGCAGGTCATCCAGAGAAAGGTAGGGAGAATCCTCGGGCTCCAGCGGTAAATCTGGCCAAACAAAACCAGTGGGGTCAGGCCCCAAATAGCAAGTACCACAAGGAAGCTCGAGGTGCACGACAAAACCCAATAACAACACAATAACATAATGACAGAAGTAAATAAATGCAGATCGAGACTACTGCGGTACCAATGTACGTATCTCAAGAATATAAATGACTGATTGGAAATACTGAACAATATAACTATAGAACAGAAATAATCCAATGAGCAACAAGGGGTTTAGGAACTACTAGGAATCGGAGCTACAACCCTTAAACCAAACAAGGACCGGGATTACAGATCTTTTCCCTAGCAAAACTTAGCCTCTGGCCACTCACCGACACAAGAGCATATAATGTAACACACAATAAAAAGTGCACGGCCAATTATTATCTACGGCTTGCTATCATTAACTAGCTAGGGTTATCATAATCCTAATTACTAGTATGCAAGTTGAGAATTTTTGCAACTACCAGACTACAGATACTCGGATGTCCAGGGGTACGAGTAGTACATCTATTGCCCAATAAGACTGCTGGCAGATGAAACGTGTCTAGACTTGTAACATAAACAACCATATCATATACTAGTAAAAGAAAACATATAACTGACTGTGCCGCAACCCGGCACGACATGTGACTCGATCGTATATCAATACGCACAAACTTGGTAGGTCATGGAGCCCTTGCCTAGCAGGGTTGAGCCATGCCTCATGGGACCCTTGCAGCTCGGGGTTGGTAGTACGAATTTCCTCCTACAATAATCTACTTGAATTTATTAGTCATTTACCTTATCATATTCATGTCAAGTTCTCAAGTCGTAGACACTCAAGAATTTCCTAAGATGACGTGTGTTATGTACGAGTAATTCGTAAGTTATCACTTACGAACATCCCCGTACTAACATCACGTGATACACGGAACAATACTCACACTCGATTGTCCAGTGCCAAGATGCAATAGATTATCATTCAACAAGCTATATCCACGGAGTCAAGAAAGAAAATGTACTCATATCTCGGGTCTAAAAATCAATAAGAAAATCAAGTCATGAGTGTGCTACTACGAGCCACTAAATCGAGCTAGACATATATAGTAATCTGGAGTGCACCATAATAGGCCACTATCTATAATCTGGACATAGAACAATACGTGAACATAAGCATGTACCATGTATATGGAGTGTACAATCATTCTTTAACTATCCAAGGTCATTTAGTCATGTTAAGAGTCCATTACAATCGAGAAAATATCAAAAACGGACAGAAAGGGCAAAAACGGACAAAAAAAGACTAAAACAGCATAAAACGGATAATCCGGCGGATTACTGCGGATTACCGACGGATTTTTCGAAATGTCACAACAAGTTTTATGGTGCAAGTTCCAATTTTCCGACGGATTTCTGCGGATTTCCGACGGATTTTCCGAACCGTCACAGAAAGTTGATTTTCGAAAACTCAAAACTTGTTTCGGCCATAAAAGCTTCGTTTTAAATCGAAATTCGGACTTTCAAAAGTCAAAATCGCATGAAATTTAATTCCCTACAACATGGGAGTATTAATTTTCACAAATTAAAACATTTGATAGATCAATACCTCAAAATACTCGAAAATTATATCTAGAAACTCAGATCTACACAATATTGTCGATCAAAACCAAAAGTGCTATATATTAAACATGTTAACAATTTAGAGGAGCATATTATAGAACAATAAAACTTTAATTTCTATAAAAAACAAAAATATAGCATGGTCATGTCACTTTTGAGCAAGATGTACTTGCCTAGGTTTTAGCAACCGAGCCTAATCTTCTACTCCACCACCAAGAGGGGTTCCGAAACCACACTCTAGACCTCAAGGCCAAGCCTTCCTAAGCTTGAGGAAGAGAGAAGAGAGTGAAGAGGAAATGGAGAAGGAAAGAAAAGAGAGGAGAGAGAAACTTATAGGATATATATAGAAAGGGTTAATTAATCGTGACCGTTGGATCGTGATCCATGTCAAAATCTAGATCAATCCTAGCCATTTAAAGAAAACCAATTGTCCATTGGATAATAGAATGCATATACACTATTCACGAAAATATCTATACACTATTTATCAAAATATCCAAAATACTATTCATGAAAATATCGGAAATACTATTCACAAAAATATCTGAAATCGAAAATATCTAAAATGTGGAAAATCTGTTTGGGCGGCATGACGTCGGTATACTGGACAAGGAGAAAATCTATAATTTGGGAAAATTTTAAAGCGTTCCGAAAATCAAAAAATACGAAATACAATACAAAATACGTATCCGTATATAAATACCGATACTGTGAGACGAGTCTCACAACTCTCCACAACTTAGAAAAATTCCGTCCTCGGAATTTTCTAAAGCCAGTCGAGCAAAAATACACATGCAAGAACAATATATAAATCATAACTCATCGAAAGAAAACATCCCGTGTACAAGTGATATTTGAGATACATAATTTAAATAAATGCAGAAAATAATGAATACATACATATATATAATACAAGAAAATGGGGCATATGGAATAATATACCCCTGAGTCAGTTAAGTAGGGATTCGTCCTCGCTTGCCTAGCCGACTGACAAAGTCGACAAGGGTCAAGTTTCGAAGTATATCGGTACCAACGACTCAGTCGAACACATGGCTCTAATCCAGGACGCACCTACGTAGTCGGGATACATGATAGATATCGTGTTTTACGAGATACGAAGGCAGATGAGTAGTACGAGAAACTCGCATTCACTCGCCGAATATGTCGAGGCGACCATTGTACTCTAAATGTAGGTGGAATACAAGACCGTCAACAAAACCCAAGAGTAAGAATGACTGAAGGAACGCCTCAGATGCTTACTAACAATCTGACTGCCCTCAGCTAACATCTGCTCAATGATAACAAACTCTCTGTGTCCATGCATCGGGACTGCTGCTCTTACCTGCTGCTAATTTTATCTGACTTACTGCACCTAGGCAAACTGCGTCGGATGCTGACGCTAAATCTGCTGAGACCGCATCGGAAAGAGGTGCTGAACATGGGATTGGGCTGACTTTATTAGCTAAACTGACTGGAGTGAAGTGAACTGAGCTTCCACTAGATGCTGAGATGGTACTGGTACCTGACTCTGTGGAGGCGGGATCTGATGCCGACATACTGCCTGAACCAAGGAAGAAGACGGAGTAATAAAATCCCCAAAAAATAGATAAGAAGGTTGGGTGTCCCTAAATGATAAGGACACATGATATCAATAATGGACAGGAACAGAACAAGGATATGTCAATCATGTTTACAGTTCAAGGAAAACGAGAATGCGATAAGCAAAGGGAGATCAAATGAGGACAATTATAGGATTGAGATTCTAACAAGATTAATCCCCCACAAGTCTGAAGACAGACCTGCATAGGCCACCAAAAAATTATGTCACGCCCCAGAACCAGAATACTGGAAAGTAGGGGCAAAACAAAGCCAGCTACGTGTATTAGAGTATGCCAGTACCCCAATATACGATCAAAGCTGTCTAGAAGACAAGTGGGAAGACTCTAGCATGCCACTGGTGACTCCTATGGTCGAACAAATCCTATCTCAATCCAACAACAAGTATCAAGAGTATATCAAATATGAAAGTAAAGAGGCGTCCCAAAATACTATATCATACATGATCATGAAGCTAGTGAATACAAAATGCTACACTAACAAAGTACCAATATACATGATCACTATATCAGCCTAGATCTAATATAATACATCATGTTGACCGAAGTCTGAAAAAGTCTCAAAATAATAGGGCTAACACATGCCCTAGCTAACACCACCAAAATGAAATGAAACACGAGCGGTACAAAAAGGGAACCCACTCGCGAGGAGGAACAACCGCAGATCTAAGCAGGCGGCAGTTCATCCAGAGAAAGGTAGGGAGAATCCTCGAGCTCCAGCGGTAAATCTGGCCAAACAAAACCAGTGGGGTCAGGCCCCAAATAGCAAGTACCACAAGGAAGCTCGAGGTGCACGACAAAATCCAACAACAACACAATAACATAATGACAGAAGTAAATAAATACGGATCGAGACTAGTACGGTACCAATGAACGTATCTCAAGAATATAAATGACTGAATGGAAATACTGAACAATATAGCTATGGAACAAAAATAATTCGATGAGCTACAAGGGGTTTAGGAACTACTAGGAATCGGAGCTACAACCCTTAAACCAAACAAGGACCGAGGTTACAGATCTTTTCCCTAGCAAAACTTAGCCTCTGGCCACTCACCGACACAAGAGCATATAAGGTAACACACAATCAAAAGTGCACGGCCAATTATTACCTACGGCTTGCTATCATTAACAAGCTAGGGTTATCACAATCCTAATTACTAGTATGCAAGTTGAGGATTTTCGCAACTACGAGACAACAGATACCCGGATGTCTAGGGGTACGAGTAGTACATCTATTGCCCAACAAGACTGCTGGCAGATGAAACGTGTCTAGACTTGTAACATAAACAACCATATCATATACTAGTAAAAGAAAATATATAACTGACTGTGCCGCAACCTGGCACGACATGTGACTCGATCGTATATCAATACGCGCAAACTTGGTAGGTCATGGAGCTCTTGCCTAGCAGGGTTGAGCCATGCCTCATGGGGCCCTTAGAGCTCGGGGTTGGTAGTACGAATTTCCTCCTACAATGATCTATTTGAATTTCTAGTCATTTACCTTATCATATTCATGTCAAGTTCTCAAGTCGTGGACACTCAAGAATTTCCTAAGATGACGTGTGTTATGTACGAGTAATTCGTAAGTTATCACTTACGAACATCCCCTTACTAACATCACGTGATACACGGAACAATACTCACACTCGATTGTCCAGTGCCAAGATGCAATAGATTATCATTCAACAAGCTATATCCATGGTGTCAAGAAAGAACATGTACTCATATCTCGGGTCTAGAAATCAATAAGAAAATCAAGTCATGAGTGTGCTACTACGAGCCACTAAATCGAGCTAGACATATATAGTAATCTGGAGTGCACCATAACAGACCACTATCTATAATCTGGACATAGAACAATACGTGAACATAAGCATGTACCATGTATATAGAGTGTACAATCATTCTTTAACTATCCAACGTCATCTAGTCATGTTAAGAGTCCATTACAATCGAGAAAATATCAAAAACGGACAAAAACGGACAAAAACGAACTAAAATAGACTAAAACAGCATAAAACGGATTATCCGACGGATTACTGCGGATTACCTGCAAATTTTCTGAAGTGTCACATCAAGTTTTGTGGTGCAAGTTCTGATTTTCCGACAGATTTCTGCGGATTTTCGACAGATTTTTCGAACCGTCACAGAAAGTTAATTTTTGAAAACTCAAAACTTGTTTCGGCCATAAAAACTTCGTTTTAAATCGAAATTCGGACTTTCAAAAGTCAAAATCGCATGAAATTTAATTCCCTACAACATAGGAGTATTAGTTTTCACAAATTAAAATATTTGATAGATCAATACCTCAAAATATTCGAAAATCATATCTAGAAACTCAGATCTACGCAATATTGTCGATCAAAACCAGAAGTGCTATATATTAAACATGTTGACAATTTAGAGGAGCATATTATAGAACAATAAAACTTTAATTTCTATGGAAAACAAAAATATAGCATGGTCATGTCACTTTTGAGCAAGATGTACTTGCCTAGGTTTTAGCATCCGAGCCTAATTTTCTACTCCACCACCAAGAGGGGTTTCGAAACCACACTCTAGGCCTCAAGGCCAAGCCTTCCTAAGCTTGAGGAAGAGAGAAGAGAGTGAAGAGGAAATGGAGAAGGAAAGAAAAGAGAGGAGAGAGAAACTTATAGGATATATATAGAAAGGGTTAATTAATCGTGACCGTTGGATCGTGATCCATGTCAAAATCTTGATCAATCCTAGCCATTTAAAGAAAACGAATTGTCCATTGGATAATAGAATGCATCTACACTATTCACGAAAATATCTATACACTATTAATCAAAATATCCAAAATACTATTCATAAAAATATCAGAAACACTATTCATAAAAATATCTGAAAGCGAAAATATCTAAAATGTGGAAAATCTGTCTGGGCGGCATGACGTCGGTATACTGGACAAGGAGAAAATCTATAATTTGGGAAATTTTTAAAGTGTTCCGAAAACCGAAAAAATACGAAATACAATACAAAATACGTATCCGTATATAAATACCGATACTGTGAGACGAGTCTCACAACTCTCCACAACTTAGAAAAATTTCATCCTCGGAATTTTCTAAAGCCAGTCGAGCAAAAATACACATGCAAGAGCAATATTAAATCATAACTCATCGAAAGAAAACATCCTGTGTACAAGTGATATTTGAGATACATAATTTAAATAAATGCAGAAAATAATAAATACATACATATATATTATACAAGAAAATGGAGCATACAGAATAATATACCCCTGAGTCAGTTGAGTAGGTATTCGTCATCGCTTGCCTACGCCGACTCACAAAGTGGACAAGGGTCAAGTTTTGAAGTAAGTCGGTACCAACGACTCAGTCGAACACATGGCTCTAATCCAGGACGCACCTACGTAGTCGGGATACATGATAGATATCATGTATCACGAGATACGGAGGCAGATGAGTAGTACGAGAAACTCACATTCACTTGTCGAATATGTCGAGGCGACCATTGTACTATAAATGTAGGTGGAATACAAGACCGTCAACAAAACCCAAGAGTAAGAATGACTGAAGGAACGCTTCAGATGCTTACTAACAATCTGACTGCCCTCGGCCAACATCTGCTCAATGATAACAAACTCTCTCTGTCCATGCATCGGGACTGCTGCTCTTACCTGTTGCTAATTTTATCTGACTTACTGCACCTGGGCAAACTACATCGAATGCTGACGCTAAATCTGCTAAGACCGCGTCGGAAGGAGGTGCTGAACATGGGATCGGGCTGACTTTATTAGCTGAACTGACTGGAGTGAAGTGAACTGAGCTTCCACTAGATGCTGAGATGGTACTGGTACCTGACTCTGTGGAGGCGGGATCTGATGCCGACATACTGCCTAAACCAAGGAAGAAGACAGAGCAATAAAATCCTTAAAAAATAGATAAGAAGGTTGGGTGTCCGTGAATGATAAGGACACGTGATATCAATAATAGACAGGAACAGAACAAGGATATGTCAATCATGTTTACAGTTCAAGGAAAACGAGAATACAATAAGCAAAGGGAGATCAAATGAGGACAATTATAGGATTGAGATTCTAACAAGATTAATCCCCCACAAGTCTGAAGACAGACCCGCATGGGCCACCAAAAAACTCTGTCACGCCCCAGAACCAGAATACTGGAAAGTAGGGGCGAAACAAAGCCAGCTACGTGTATTAGAGTATGCCAGTACCCCAATATACGATCAAAGCTGTCTAGAAGACAAGTGGAAAGACTCTAGCATGCCATTGACGACTCCTATGGTCGAACAAATCCTATCTCAATCCAACAACAACAAGTATCAAGAGTATATCAAATATGAAAGTAAAGAGGCGTCCCAAAATACTATATCATACATGATCATGAAGCTAGTGAATACAAAATGCTACACTAACAAAGTACCAATATACATGATCACTATATCAGTCTAGATCTAATATAATACATTATGTTGACCGAAGTCTGAGAAAGTCTCAAAATAATAGGGCTAATACATGCCCTAGCTAACACCACCAAAATGAAATAAAACACGAGCGGTACAAAGAGAGAACCCACTCGCGAGGAGGAACAACCGCAGATCTAAGCAGGCGGCAGGTCATCCAGAGAAAGGTAGGGAGAACCCTCGGGCTCCAGCGGTAAATCTGGCCAAACAAAACTAGTAGGGTCAGGCCCCAAATAGCAAGTACCACAAGGACGTTCGAGGTGCACGACAAAACCCAACAATAACACAATAACATAATGACAGAAGTAAATAAATGCGGATCGAGACTAGTGCGATACCAATGCACGTATCTTAAGAATATAAATGACTGAATGGAAATACTGAACAATATAGCTATGGAACAGAAATAATCCGATGAGCAACAAGGGGTTTAGGAACTACTAGAAATCGGAGCTACAACCCTTAAACCAAACAAGGACCGGGGTTACAAATCTTTTTCCTAGAAGAACTTAGCCTCTGGCCACTCACCGACACAAGAGCATATAAGGTAACACACAATCAAAAGTGCACGGCCAATTATTACCTACGGCTTGCTATCATTAACTAGCTAGGGTTATCACAATCCTAATTACTAGTATGCAAGTTGAGGATTTTCGCAACTACCAGACTGCAGATACCCTGATGTCCAGGGGTACGAGTAGTACATATATTACCCAATAAGACTGCTGGTAGATGAAACGTGTCTAGACTTGTAACATAAACAACCATATCATATACTAGTAAAAGAAAACATATAACTGACTGTGCCGCAACCCGGTACGACATGTGACTCGATCGTATATCAATACGCGCAAGCTTGGTAGGTTATGGAGCCATTTGCCTAGCAGGGTTGAGCCATGTATCACGACCCGCACCCTAGAGTAAGGGCACGAGATGTGGGTACGTCCAGCCTACGCCGCAGTGTCGACAGTAGAATGTTGTCCTAGGTCAAACATCTAACAATATAAAGGTACCTGTACAGTATATACTCTCCGAATGGAGGTGACATAATAATACAGTCTCAATCACAACTAAGGTAGAACAGGATAAAG
Source organism: Iris pallida (assembly GCA_029216955.1). Taxonomy (NCBI): domain Eukaryota; kingdom Viridiplantae; phylum Streptophyta; class Magnoliopsida; order Asparagales; family Iridaceae; genus Iris; species Iris pallida. The sequence continues at coordinate 3,486,169 of JANAVB010032420.1, forward strand.
ATAGATAGATAGATAAATATCCAGAACATAAGAAATCACAGAGATACAATCCAGAAGTCTAAGTGTCTAAAATAAGTACATATCCTAAAATCTCAAATCCATATACAGTCATCCATGAAAAGCAAAGACATCCTAATCTAAGGGAGTGTCCTCCACTGCTAGTAGATCCTGGTGCTGGTCCAAGTCCAAGCACTCATCTAGGATCGTAGCGTAATATGTAGGGCAGAACGCCTCAGCCTCGTCCTCTGTAATATTTCAACAGGTCCAGTCAGGACAGGAGCGAGCACAGTACATCTCAACAAATCATAGCAGGTCAGGATATATAATCATGCTAGAGAGTAAGATACAAAAAACTGAAAGAATAACATGATAAAAGGGAAGACTGTAATAAATAGATACAGTATATAGAGAACTATCAGTGACTAGTGATTTAGAGCACAAGACGGTTATGTAAACGGCACGATATTGTACACGAGTAATCTACAGAGGTTGTACACGAGTAATCTTCTGGATTGATTACATAACCACTTCTACTCCCTCACCCCAATCAATACACAAGGATCTAGCCAAGATATGTTATTGCACACGAAGTATAGTCGCATACGAGATCATGTGAGCACATGAGTATACACGATTTGTACACGAAAAGCACGAACACAAGGAGTACATGATGCTCATGATAAAGTACACGAACACGAACTATCCGATGTATCCGCTAAGGAGATAACATCGCACGACAAGATCCATATAGTACTAATCCGTGTTTCTGACGTGTCAGCATCATGCAAAGTAATCTAAAGCAGAAAAATACTCCTAATACAGGATATAAAATAATTAGAGAATGTACTCGCCTGTATCATGAGAATCTGGAGAATATCTACTGTCCGAGGAGTGGTGTCTATCTCCTATAGAATAGTATAAGTCACTATGAGTCTAAAATGATAATAAGATGCAAGTCAATGCATTCTACATGATTCTAGGTCAATCTAGGCCAAAGTTAACTCTTGGTCAACTCTGGTCAACCCTAGAAGTCAAACTAGGTCAACTAGGTCAAACCTAAGTCAAACAAGTTTGTACTAGTCTATTCTAGGTCTAACAAGGCTATACAAGTCTAACTAGACTCTATACTGACACACAGATACACCCATAGGCTAAGAGCCTATGCTATAGGCTATTAGGCAATACCATGCCTAAACCATCCCATAACCTATATTACATGGCAATCAATATTACATATAGATATATACATTATGTATATAGGCCTACTAAATAGACATCCAACTTACATACTACATATGTAAATATATACATGGTACATACCTACATATATTCATTATACATGCTTAAACTATATACCATATACATGTAATGCGTGTGTGTCATGTGTGGCACTTGTGTGTGTGATATGGTATGAGGGTGTGTGTTAGGCTTGAGGGTGTCACATGAAAGTGTGTGTGTGTCATGATATCTGAAAACAGTGAGGGAAATATGTGTGTGTAGAGAGTTTTAGGGTGTGAGTGTGTGTGAGACACTTGTGTACAGTGCTTTTGAATCAGTGAAGTGTTCATGTGTTATGCAAAATAGTGAGCTAACAAGTGTCCAATATAACATAGAAAACAGTGAGCAATAGGAAAGTAGCAAACAGTGCTAACTAACAATGTGTGAACCTGTGTATGCAGGAAAACATAAATTGTAAACTGTACACTAGGTGAGTGATAGGCAAATGAAAAAACAGGAAATAATTTGTGTTGCCAGTGTCTAGGAAACAGGGAAATACATTAGTGTGACTTGTGTACCATATCAGTGAAGTGTACACTGTCATGAGGAAACAGGGAAATACATTAGTGTAAGGCATGTGTGTAGGAAGAAATGAATCTCAGGTTTTTCAGTTTCCTGTATTTTCAAAACTCAACACCAAGTCCAAATCTAACAAGTAAACTAATTAACAGAGATCTCTAGACAACTGAACAGAAATTTGAAATCAATTTCAGTTCATAGGTCAATTGAACTCAAAACAAACCAACACCATGTTTCAGCTATTTCATTTGAAACCCAACAAACTGTCAAACATCCCATTCTCAAACCAATAAGTCTATTGAATTGAAATACTGCATTAATATGAATCAACAATCATGTGGGGACATTTAACAGTGTAACATCAATAAAACAGGGATTTAATGTTTAGAGATTTAGAAGAAAAAAAATAATGTATCAGAGTATGTATCAGTGAGCATGCCATTAACCCAATCGAATCGACATCTCCACATTAAAACCTAAACTAACATGTAAATCTAATCTAACATACATCATACATCATATTTAGGATCTATTTGACAATTAAAATCACAATAAAATCATTTAAAGCCGAATTTAAACAGAGAACAAAATAGCACATTGCACACGTACAGGTGCACGCGTGATTCCGTGTCCGACACGACACGATAAGTCGTGTCACTTGGGAAACTTCGTGTCAGTCATGAATACAACACGTGTGTCAAAAATCCCGTGTCCAAGTGTCGTGTGCTGTGCACAGGAAGCCCCGAGTAGCAGGGGAGCTACAGTGCTCGCGCGCGCACGTGTGCACCCGCGTGTTCCCGTGTCCGTTACGACACGAAACGACACCAATACGTTCTCAGAACACTGGAATCCCATAAGCAACACTAAACCCTAAATTCCTATTCAAAAACATTCCTGAAATCCTATCGAATTTCCTCAAATACCTATATACATGGACTGATACGTGTCCGATACGGACACGTATCGAACTCGAAACCTAAGGTTAGCTAGTCCTACAGTTAGGGTAGGCCTTGGGCTTCTTGAATATGAAATAAAAACAGCATTTCATGGTGTAGATTCGAAATTACCTATAGGTTTGCAAAGCTCAAAAAGCCCCAAATGAGAATGGATCCTCAAGCCACCAAAACTCTCCCAAATTGTTTTTCCCCTAAAATTTCTCAATACCAACAGCAAGTAGAATAAATTTAGGACCTATTGCAATTGGTTTGGGTGGAAAAAGAATTGAAATGAAATTTCTAGGAATTATTGAAGCTGGGGACTTACCTCTTTCTCAAACTTGTAAATATTTCTAAAGGAGGCTAGCCCTAAATTCTATGAGGCATTAAATAGAGGGGGGGATAGGCTTGGCCGGCCATGGGCTGTTGGGCTAGGGTTAGGGTTCCACTAGTGTTGGGTTGGGCCTCTATGGGCTTAAGTCACAAGTCATGAATTATGAAACCACAAGCCATTAGCTAGCCTAATCAATTCCTAATCTCTCCAAATAAGTTCTAATTGGTTTAATATCACTAACTTAGGTCAAGCTAGGGTTACCCACTCTAACCAAGTAGTCATGACCTAGGTTAGCTTCTAGGACAGTCTTCTAAGTCAACACTAGTCAAAGTCAATAATAGCACCAAATCAATTATACTAAAAATCACTAAAAATTCTAATAATTATAATTAATACTAAATAATTCCAATAATTCCAAATAATTCCAAAATTTTAAAAATGACCAAAATACTCTCAAGCTAGAAAAGTGGTAGTGACAAATCTACCCTCCTTAAAATAATTTCGTCTTCGAAATTAAAGACGAAACTAAACTGCTGAGAAGGATAGAAAAGTATACCTCAAGGTCCAAAAAGATAGGGATACCGCTCGCACATCTCATCCTCCCGCTCCCAGGTAGACTCTCTTGGCGAATGATGCCTCCATGCGACGCATACCAAGGGTATCACCTGGTTCCTCAGAACCTTCTTCCGGCGATCCAGAATCTCCACAGGCTGCTCTGGATAACTGAGAGTAGGTCTAACCTCAATCTCCGAATGATCGAGCATATGGCTAGGGTCCGCCACGTACCGTCTCAACTGTAATACGTGGAATACGTTGTGAACTCCCACTAGTGCTGGTGGCAAGTCTAGCCTGTATGCCACGTCACCGACTCTCCCGCTGATAACGAAAGGGCCGATGAAGTGCGGGCTAAGCTTTCCACCTCCACCAAAACGTATCGTACCACGAGTCAAAGATATCCGCAGAAAAACCATGTCTCCAACCTAATCATAAGCAAGGTCTCAAGTTACTAAAAATCAAACACGATCAATCAAACAAAACAAAATACAACCTACTTCTAATCCTATATCTAAAACTGTACCTCAAACTCCAACGGCCTCCGGTGGCTATCGGCCCAGTGCCGATGTCTGTCCTGCGCTACGCGAAGTCTGTCCCTGATGAGCTTCACCTTCTCGGCTGTGTCAACAACCATCTCTGGTCCCACTAAAGTTCGCTCTCCAACATTATCCCAAGATAAGGGTGTACGACACCTACGCTCGTACAGAGCCTCAAAAGGTGACATCTCAATGCTGGCCCAATAACTGTTGTTGTAAGAAAACTCCACCAAATATAGATGATCCTCCCAGGAACCTCCAAAATCTAGGACGCACGTCTGCAGCATATCCTCAAGTGTCTGAATAGTCCTCTCTGACTGTCTGTCCGTCTGGGGGTGGTATGCAGTATTAAACTTGAGCTGAGTACCCAAACTAGTCTGCAGACTCCTCCAGAAATGTGAAGTAAAGCGACTATCCCGATCCGAGACAATGCTGACGGGAACTCCGTGAATCCTGACTATCTGCCGCATGTATAACTCCGTAAGCCTCTCTGTAGACGTACCCACCTTGAATGGCAAGAAGTGGGCCGATTTGGTCAACCTGTTAACGATGACCCAAATCGTATCTTTCCCTCCTGGTGTACGCGGCAACCCAGATACGAAATCTATGGTGATATGTTCCCACTTCTACTCTGGAATGGGCAACGACTACAATAATCCTTCGGGCCTCTGCCTCTCTGCCTTGACCTGCTGACAGACCAAGCATCTAGCTACGAAGTGGGCTACCTTCCACTTCATCCCGTACCACCAGACATGCTCTCGCAGATCCCTGTATATTTTGTTGGCACCAGGATGTATAGAGTACTGCGATCTGTGAGCCTCCTGCATGATCTGCTCTCTGAGCTCCCCGCTAGGCACACATAACCTGGAACCGTGCCTCAGGGCACCATCCTCTGCAAGTAAAAACTCGTCATCCACCAATCCTGCACGAACCTGCTCTCGGATACACCGCAGAGCCACATCCTCGAACTGCGTCACCTTGATCCTTTCCATCAAGTCCGACTGTATCTGAAGGCCCCATAACTGCATCTGCACTCCGGGCACAATCACCTCAATCCCAAGGCTCTCCAAGTCTGGAAGCAAGTGCCGATCCATAGTCAAATACATGGCTGTCGGATACCTACTCAAGGCATCGGCAACCACGTTGGCCTTTCCCGGGTGATACTGAAGTGAGATGTCAAAGTCCTTCATCAACTCTAGCCATCTGTGCTGCCTCATGTTGAGCTCTTTCTGTGTAAATACATACTTCAAGCTCTTGTGATCTGTGAAAATTTCCACCCTCTCGCCATACAGATAGTGCTTCCACAACTTCAGAGCAAAAATTACCGCTGCCAGCTCCAGGTCATGGGTAGGGTAGTTCTTCTCATGGAGACGTAATTGCCTGGAAGCATAGGCAATCACCTTCCCATGCTGCTGCAAGACATAACCCAGCTCCTTCCCTGAAGCATCACTATAAACAGTAAATCCACTTGATCCTGAAGGCAATGTCAGAATCAGAGGTGTCGTAAGCCGCTTCTTCAACTCATCAAAAGCTGCATGACACTCCTCTGACCAAACATACTCAGCATCCTTCCGGGTCAACCGAGTCAACGGCTCTATAACCCGGGAGAAATCCTGCACAAATCTCCTATAATATCCTGCCAGCCCCAGAAAACTCCTGATCTCTGCCACTGAAGTCGGCGCTGTTCAAGCCTCAACTGCTGTGATCTTCTTCGGGTCCACTGAGATACCAGCTCCAGTCACCACATGATCCAAGAAGTCAACTATGTCTAGGAAGAACTCGCACTTCGAGAGCTTGCCATACAGCCTCTCCCTTCTGAGTGTCTCCAGAACCACTCTCAAGTGCTCCTCGTGCTCTTTCTCTGTCTTGGAATATACCAAGATATCATCAATGAATACCACCACGAACTTGTCCAAGTAATGGTGGAACACCTTGTTCATTAAGTTCATAAACACTGCTGGTGCATTGGTCAGCCCAAACGGAATAACCAAAAACTCAAACTGCCCGTACCGTGTCCTGAAAGCGATCTTGGGAATATCCTCCCCCCTCACCTCACCTGGTGATAACCTGACCTCAAATCAATCTTGGAGAATACCCGAGCTCCGCTCAACTGATCAAAGAGATCATCGATCCGTGGCAGTGGGTATCTGTTCTTAATCGTCAGGTTGTTAAGTGCCCTGTAGTCGATACACATCCATACCGACCCATCCTTCTTGGGTACGAAGAGTACCGGTGCACCCCAAGATGAAGAACTTGATCGGATGAAGCCTTTGTGTAGGTCCTAAAAATCAAGTTACACCCATCAAAGAAATCATGAAAATCAAATTGTGCATCCTTCAAGTGAACTGCACAGGAGACAGATTGTGCAACAACTCAATTGTGCAGGCTGAACTGCGCACTCATCCAAGTGCGCAAGCTGACGTAGCCTCGTCATCATTATCTGACAGAGAATCAGATTTTCTGACAACTGACAGCACGAAGAACGAGGAAACTGTTCGTTTATCATGCAGTACAGCGCTCGAGGACAGCTGTACATGCAGTACAACCGGCCAGACTCTCTGCAGCGCGGTCCATCCCAGTGCAATCTGAAGCCAGCGTAATTCAGGTGGCGCAATTGATAATGTACACGTGTCCTACATGCCATCAATTACTCACCATGTGGCAATCGTCTATACACGATCAAGCGTATTTTAATCAAACAATGCTACGCGTCATATACAGGTGGTCCACGATCGAGTAACTGCCTGCGCAGTTTATTGCTTACACAATCCAAAGTCTGCGCAATCCATCCTGCGCAATTCAGAATAACTAAAAGTTAGTTATTTCCAGAACTCTATAAATAGAGTTTTAAGTCTTCATTATCACACACACAGATATCAGAATACACATTCAAGTCATCACCAGAGATCAGGAGTTCTTGCCAAAGTGCTGCTGCATTCTTCAGAGGCTATCGCCTTCAACTTCAGAGGCTATCATCTTCAAAGTTTACATCGTCCAAGGGATAAAGCGATCGTCATTCAGATCGGATTCCTATAGTTGTACTTTCCCAGAATTCAAATTGTAATCTTCTTACAAAGTTTGTGAAATAAAGATCAACTTTTATTTTTGCAAACAAAATGGCGACTCTGCTGGGGACGACTTTCTCCTCCGACGAGGAAGTGACAACTCAATGTGACGTTGCGTCTATCGGAAAGACGCAGAAGACGCTGGTTGTAAAGGTTAACCAGACAGCCTACGAGGCGATGATCAACTCCAGGACCACCCCTCGCACTGCCACAACTTCTGCCACAAGCAAAGTTCACCCAGTGTGGGTCCCCAAGACTGTTGCGCAGTCTACAGCCTCTGCTGCTCAGCCTGCTGCACAGTCCATTGTCTCTGCTGCTGCCTCTGTTGTGCAGTCTGCTGCTACTGCCCATGCACAGTATGCTGCTCCCCTTGTCAGTGCATAATCTATTTTCTATGCTGCTCTGTCAAAGTGCAATACTCCTCTTCCTTTGGCGCCGTTGGCTGCAACTTTGCCTGCACAATCCACCACTCCAGCAACCCGAGTGCAACTCAAGCACTCTGGCATCAAGACTCCTGCTGTGCCAGCTGCTGAGACTGTGGCCAGAAGACCTTCTGCCAGAGTTGCTCATGTGCAATCTGCCAGTGTGCCAACGGCTACTTCAATCCCTACACAAACGGTGCCAGCGCAGTCTAAGAGAGACAGCCCTTTGGCTAATCTCTCTTCTTCTCACAGTAAAGGGAAAAACTTTGCTCCTCTTTCTAAGCATCCTGTTGCTCCAGTGCAATCCACTGGGGGTAGTCTTTTGACTATTCCTCCTCCTCTCCAGAACAAAGGAAAAGGCCCGTTGATCTTTTCTCAAACTTCCTCGTCCTACGACTTGGAAGACAACAGAGGGAAACGCTCTTTAGCTAACCCTTCTTCACAAAAAAAAGGCCCTTTGGTCTTTTCTCAGTCTTCCTCGGTTTTTACCGTAGAAGATCAATTTGAACGTGCCTCGGCACCAGTCAGTACAAGAATTCTTTCAAACAAGGATTCTTCTTTCCTCCTTGCCAAAGGAAAATATACTGATCAAAGAGGTATTCTACCTACTCCGGTAGCAGAATTCCAAGATCTTCCAACTCTCAAGATATCCCGTTCAAGATAGAGAAAATTGCTGGTGTCTCAGACAGAAACCCCTGGGGGTGAGTTTGCTGATCGAAGAACTTATCTCAATCGACCAACTTCGGTAAAACGCAAACAGCCAATGCCGAAGACCAACCAGCATCAGAGGCAAACTTCCAAGATCAAAAATCCTGACACCTATGCTAATGAAATGAGTACTTCCCTGTACACTCAAGGGACAAAACATTTGAAGTATCGGAACCATGTTCCGAATGTTGTCAAAGAACACATCCCTCGAACTTCTCCTCGTCCTGTCATTGTTCCCGATCTCCGAGAACACCTTAAGCAAAAACGGGACAACATTTCAACGCCTCTAGTGCAACCACTTGGACACCATTTTAATCATAAAGTTGTCATCAGGTGTTGTTGTCAGACAACAAGATGATCTGTCTTCGATCGTCTGAACTTTATAAACTCTGAACCTATGTCAGAAGATGAAGATGAAGTTTTGTACGCTTCTGTCAACATGACCTCCTGAGACACTCGGGGGAGGAAGTGCTCTAAGCATGGCAAGCCTCGTAAGCCAAGCCAGCGGTATTTAGATCTACTCCAAGAATCTTCTGATGGAGTATTCTAACATACCCGATCCCGAAGCCGAGACACAATCGGTCAAAGAAATCTTCTTCAAGATCTGTTCGGTCATCTTCCTCTTTCTCACTCAAGAGATGATTCTTTCTCCGACTATGATGCATACAGTAAAAGTTCTGAACAGACAGTGTCCTCCACTGTACCTAGAGAAGTGACAGCTTATGTTGTCACTGAAGATCCCGATGCCTCTAGTTCGGCTAATCAAGAACAACGAATAGCTGCGCTAGAAGACAAGTTGAAGACCATGGCCAAAATGGTTGCAAGTATGCATTCTATCATTGTGGCCCAACATACAGTACCACCGACTATACCTGCTGCAATTCCTGAGATCATAGCATCGTCAGTGCCTGTCAATGCAGGGCTGGAGGTAGTATCTCCTCAAGTACCTCCTATACAAATTCAACCTACACCCAGTCAGTCAGGTGCTGGGGGTAGCGCTCACCATGCTGTTCCTCCTCCTAACACTCTGATTCTGTCTGCTCCTTCTACATCAGTGGAGGATGCCAATGAAGCTGTCAAGCTCCTGCGTACTCAATTTGAGGCCTTCAAAGAGAAAGACAACTTGTAGAGGTTGGGGATCAAGCAACCCTACCCAGTTGAATGGAAGGAAGTCCCATTTCCTCCAAAGTACAAAATCCCAACAATCTCACTGTTTGGTGGCAGCACTTGTCCTAGTTAATTGATTAACAACTTTGAGGTAATGACTGTCCAACTTCAGCTAAATGACGCTGTTCTTACCAGAGTATTCGTCGGCTGTTTAGCCGGTATAGCATACGATTGGTACAGAAGCTTACCCGATGGCTGTATCACTTCCTTCTCAGGTCTAAAACAGATCCTTTTGGAACGATTCTGTGAGGGGATCAACGACATGACCATGTCAGCCCTCAATAAAATTAAACAAAGACATAATGAAACTGCTGAGAGTTTCATTAAAAGATTCCACCAGAAAGCTTTAAAAATGTCTCCTGGAACTCCGGCCGCTGTCACCATAGACACCTGCTGTTTGCAAAAACAAAAGTATGAACTTTATTTAAAAAACTTTGTAAAAAAATTACAAGAATTCTGGAAAAGTACAACTGTAGGAATCTAATCTAAAAGACGATTGCTTTATCCCTTGGACGATGTAAACTTTGAAGACGGTAGCCTCTGAAGTTGAAGGCGATAGCCTCGGAAGAATGCAGCAGCACTTGGGGCAAGAACTCCTGAACTCTCTGATATTTCTGAACTTTATATCTGATCCCCTTGAATGAAGACTTGAAACTCTATTTATAGAGTTCTGGAAATAACTAACTTGTAGTTATTCTGAATGGCGCAAGTTGGATTGCGCAGGCACTGGATTGTACAGCATCAGACTGTGCAGACAGTTGTCTGGTCGTGGACCAACTGTCTTGAACACATGGCATCATTTGATTGAAATACGCATAATCGTGTGTAGACGGTTGCCACGTAGCGAGCAATTATTGGTATGAATGCCACGTGTACATTTGTCAGTTGTCATGATAAAGTGTGCCACATGAATTGTACTGACTTCAGATTGCGCTGGGCTGGATTACGCAGCAGACAGTCTGGCAGATTATGCTGTATTTACAGCTGTCCTCGAGTGCTATGCGGCGCTATAAACGAACAGTCTCCTTGTTCTTTGTGCTATCAGTTGTCAGAAGATTTGATTGTGTCAGGTAATGATGACATAGCCACGTCACCGTGCGTACTTGAAAGTGTGCGCAGTCTAGTCTGCACAACCGATGTGATGTGCAATCTGTCTCATGCACAGTTCAATTGAAGGATGTATTTCTTGATTTTCATGACTTTGTTGATGGGTGCGACTTGATTTTTTAGGACCTACAAGACCCCCTTCAAAGTTTTTGAAAGTTGAATTTATTTAAAGTTTCGAAATACTTTGAATTTTGCATTTTCAATCAAGTTGCGCACGTGATGATGCTGTCTGCGCAATCGGAGGGATTATTCCTATTTAGTCGGCACAATTCATGTGGCGCACTTCATCATGATAACTGACAACTGTACACATGGCATTCATGCCATCAATTGCTCACTACGTGGCAACCGTCTGTACACGATCATGCGTATTTCAATCAAATGATGCCATGTGTCCAAGACAGTTGGCCCACGATCAGACAACTGCTTGCGCAGTCTAATGTTGTGTAATCCAGTGCATGCGCAATCCAACTTGCGCCATTCAAAATAACTAAAAGTTAGTTATTTCCAGAACTCTATAAATAGAGTTTCAAGTCTTCATTCCAGGGGATCAGACATAAAAGTTCAGAAATATCAGAGAGTTCAGGAGTTCTTGCCCAAGTGCTGCTGCATTCTTCCGAAGCTATCGCCTTCAACTTCAGAGGCTATCATCTTCAAATTTCACATCGTCCAAGGGATAAAGCAATCATCTTCTAGATTGGATTCCTACAGTTGTACTTTCCCAGAATTCTTATAATCTCTTTACAAAGTTTGTTAAATAAAGTTCATACTTTTATTTTTGCAAACAAAATGGCGACTCTGCTGGGGATAACACTAGAGGAGAAGCATATCCGAGACCTTTTTTGGTCCTGCTGTAGTACATCTCTGACTTTCCTTCTGGAACAGTCGTACGGATAGGAGTTCGTCTACCCTTGCCATAGTTGAGGCCACTCTTGAAGTCATAACCTATTCTTCGGATAATGTCTTTCGATTGCTGACTGTAACGACGGAGTTGGAGATGTCCTGTATCGTTACTTTTGCTATCATCCGTATAGCTGAATTGTTGTTCCGGTCCTTTACTAAAAAGTATTGGACTCTCGCCTTTCTTATAAGCGAAAACAATCCGATATGAATCCTTTGGGTGTTCAAATGAGACTTCTGTCTGAAGAGATTGTACAACTCCCATTGTAAATGATCGGAAGCTATCTAACATATCCAAATAGCATTTAGTATAATAAATGACATCAGTATACTGGAAAGTAGATACTTTTTCATTGATCTGTACATTCGTATTTACAGCAGGACCTTTAGCCTTAACAGGCTTGGTCAGATTGATTACAAACAGCAACAACAGCGCTTCAAGCCAGAAATGATAGACGCAATCGACGATGAAGTCAAGAAGCTCATCGCTTGTGGCTTCATTCGAGAAGAGCAGCATCCTAATTGGGTAGCCAATGTCGTCCCAGTTCTAAAGAAAACCAGAAAAGTTCGAGTCTGCATCGACTTTTGGGATCTTAATAAAGCATGTCCAAAAGATGAATTTCCTCTCCCTATTACAGACGTCATGATTGACAACACCTGTGGGTTCGAGCGAATATCTTTCATGGACGGATTCTCCGGATACAATCAAATTTGGATGAATCTTGAAAATGAAAAACATACTTCTTTTCGCACTCCTCACGGAGTCTATTGCTACACAGTAATGCCATTTGGTCTCAAGAACGCGGGTGCAACTTACCAACGAGCTATGAGTACCATTTTTCGAGATCATCTACGCAAGATTGTCGAATGCTACGTCGATGATATTACTGTCAAAAGTGGTCTAAAGGAAGATCACATCCAAGACTTGAGAACTATCTTCAACCTCATGCGCCAACATCAACTCAAAATGAATCCCACCAAGTCATTCTTGGGTGTCTCTAGTGGCAAATTTCTCGGCTTCGTCATTACCTCTAAGGGTATACACGTAGATCCCGAGAAGATCAAAGCCATTCAAAAGATGCGTCCTCCACGCAACCTAAAAGAGCTACGAGGATTCCAAGGTCGACTTGCGTACATCAGGAGATTCATTTCGAATCTGTCTGGACGCTGCAGACCATTTACTCAACTAATAAAGAAGGGTGTATCTTTCGTTTGGAGTGAAGAATGTCAACGAGCATTCAAAGATATAAAGCAATATCTCATGAACCCACCAGTCTTGGTGCCACCGATCTCAGGCATACCAATCTTAATGTATATCTGTGCTATGGATCATTCATTGGGTGTTTTACTTGCCCAAAAGAATAAAGAAGGCCATAAACAAGCCATCTATTATCTCAGTCATACTATGATTGGTGCTGAACACCGTTATAGTCCGGTCGAAAAAGAATGCGTAGCTCTTATGTTTGCTGTTCAGAAGACTCGGCATTACATCATTGGCCAAACTATTCATGTTATATCTCGAGTTAATCCTCTTCGGGTACTGATGAAGAAGCCTAGCACACTCAATTCTTGGCTGGCTACATGGGCCATTCTGCTAGCCCAATATGACATGGTATATGTTCCTCAAAAGTCTGTCAAAGGTCAAGCACTGGCGGATTTCTTAGCAGCTCATCCTGTTCCAGAGACATCCAAACTCTATGATGAAATTCCAGATGAGACATTGGAATCTAATACAATCTCTGAAGAATTTCCTACTTGGTGCCTATTCTTTGATGGTGCATCCAGGATTGGACCCAATGGTGCCATTGTCGCAGGAGTTGGAGTTGTTCTTGTTTCTCCAGACGGGTCAACTATTCAAAGAGCCTACTCCTTAGATGAGCCTTGCTCCAATAACGTGGCAGAATACAATGCTCTACTCATTGGCCTTCAGCTAGCTAAACAACTAGACATCGAGTATCTTGAAGTCTATGGTGACTCCAAGCTGGTTGTTAACCAGGTTAGAGGAACTTATGAAGTCCGTCATCAAGATCTAGTGCCTTACTTTGAAGCGGCAGTCAACATGGCTACATCATTCAAAGCCTTCTTTATCGAATATGTCCGTCGAGCTTACAATACTGAAGCAGACACTTTGGCCAATCTTGCAGCTGTTTTAGCCATCCCTATCAAAAGACAGCAGGTGGTGGTTATCTCTAATCGGGAATTATTTTACGTCGAAAACAATCGTAATATTGAGTTCAGTAATCTTACTGAAGCCAATATTATCAGTAAAGATTGGAGAGCTCCCTTCATCGACTTCGTAGTTCATGATATACTTCCTGAAGATCCTAAGGAGGCTACGAGTATTCGTCGGCGGTCTCTGCAATTCTACTACAATCAGACCACCAAAACCCTTTACCGGCGGACTTATGATGGCCTACTCTTGCGCTGTCTTGCTGGTGATGAAGGGAAGCAAGTATTGCGTGAAGCTCACGACGGTGTCTGCAGAGCATATCAACCCGATCCTAAACTACATGATCGTATCTGACGCATGGGTTACTACTGGTCCTCTATGGTATCTGATGCCATCGAATATGCAAGAAAGTGTCAAGCTTGTCAAATCCATGCAGATTTCATCCATCAACCATCAGAATTCCTTCATCCGACTGCTGCTTCCTGGCCTTTTGAAGCTTGGGGCATGGACGTCATAGGTCCCATCAATCCTCTTTCTTCTAGGGGACATCGGTTCATACTGGCAATAACCGACTACTTCTCCAAATAGGCCGAAGCTATACCATTGGTTGAAGTCAAGACCAGCAGTATCATTAACTTCGTCAAATATCATGTTATCTATCGATTTGGTGTACCTCGACGAATCATCCACGACAATGGACCTTAGTTTATCAGCCAAAAGTTCACAAGGTTCTGTGACGATCAACGAGTTGACAATGTCGCTTTGACAGCCTACAATCCTGCTGCTAATGGCTTAGCTGAAGCTTTCAACAAGACTATCATCAAGCTCCTCAAAAAGTTTGTGTCCACTAACAAATGAAACTGGAGTGAAAAGCTTAGGGAATGTCTTTGGGCCTACCGTACTACGGTCCGTAACCCTACAGGCTGTACACCCTTCTCTTTGGTATACGGCTGTGAAGCAGTTCTACCCCTGGAACTTCAAATTCCGTCTTTAAGGATTGCCATCGCCAATGAACTCACTACAGAGAACAACGATCTTCTCTGACTTCAAGAATTAGAGGCGCTCGATGAGAAGTGATTAATGGCTCAACAGCATATTGAGTTATACCAAGCCTGCATCTCTAAGACTTTCAACCGCAAAGTTAAAGTCAGAACCTTTCAGAAAGGAGAGCTCATTTTAACAGTCAGACGTCCCATGACTATGACTCATTCGAACAAGGGCAAATTCGATGCAAAGTGGGAAGGGCCATATATCGTGAGCAAAGTCTTCTCAAATGGAGCCTATCAACTCACAGAGCTAGACGGTCGAGTTGCAATGATGCCTATCAATGGCAAGTTCCTCAAAAAGTATTATGTATAAATGTAAAAGACATTGCTTGTAATAATCAGACAAGTTTATAAATAAAATTTAATTTTATTTCATCATCAATGATAATACATAATATCAAAGAAGGTCACTATCATCCTTATCAAAATTGGGACGCGGGCCACTACCGTCCTTATCAAAAACATGATCGGCAAAAGAACCGAGAACATTCTTGCTGGAACCCACCAGGAACTTGCAAGCAGCCACCCTCATGGCTTCTTCTTCTTCAGTCTTTCCTGGTTCAAGAAGGAAATCCAAGATGTCCCTTGGCAGCTTGGATGCAGAAGAACCTTCATCCACTGCTATTTGCTTTGGCTGGTTGGGATCGACTGGATGTTCCTCAGTACCCGCTTCAACCTTCGAGGCGATTTCAGCATTCCTAGATGCATCTCCAGACGACATCTTTATGTTGAAAAGTGAAAGTAATCATTCCATCTGATTTTCTGTTCTATTTATAGACAGAGATTTATCTGACGGTTCGTCCGTTCATCACATTCATCTGACGGTTCGTCCGTTCATCATCTGACGGTTTGTCCGTTCATCACATTCATCTGACGGTTCGCCCGTTCATCATCTGACGGTTCACCCATTCATCCGTCTGACGGTTCGCCCGTTCATTCATCCGACGGTTCGTCCATTCATTCATCCGACGGTTCGTCCGTTCATTCATCCGACGGTTCATCTGTTCATCCATCCGACGGTTCGTTCGTTCATCATATCCATCTGACGGTTCGCCCGTTCATTCATCCGACGGTTCACCTGTTCATTTATCCGACGGTTCACCCGTTCATCCATTCGACGGTTCGCCCGTTCATTATGTTCATTTATCCGACGGTTCACCCGTTCATCCATCCGACGGTTCACCCGTTCATTATATTCATTCATCCGACGGTTCACCCGTTCATTACATCCATCCGACGGTTCACCCGTTCATTCCAATTATTCGATGGTTTACCCGTTCATTACATTTATCTGACGGTTCACCCATTCATTCAATTCATTTGACGGTCCATTCATTCATCTTGACGATTCATTTTGTTCACATATTTTAACGATTCATTTTCGTTCATTCATCTATTTCGTTCATATCAGCAACTTGTCATCTTTGATTAAGTTGTCTATTGAAATAATGATATAACTGAATATAATTATTTTCCAAAATCAAAAAATATATCATGTCTTGCACCTCTGAATATATTTTCTATCGCTATTATTTATATCTGAGTAAGATATGCAATAAATAATAGAGCCACCAAGAAAATGTCTTTTTATTGATTGATCAAAATTGAAAGACATTACAACATTACATATCACAAAAAGATTGAAGATACAAAAGTCTTTCTCATTCTGCTGGTGGAGTTATTAAGCTGGTCATCTGCTGCTTTAAAGATAGCAGCCGCTCCTCACGAGATTCCATCACCCGCTTCCTAGCTTCCTCCATCCCAGACTTATCGTCTAAAGATGGCATGGTTACTATTCTGCGAGAGATTTCATCTTGATGAGTTGCGACGTACTCATCTCTCTCCTGAGTCAGAGAGTTCAATTGTCGAACTGCAGCCTGGTGTTGTGCGACCTCATCCTCCAGAGCAAGCTGAACAAGTCTCAGCTCTTTCTGAAGACGGGCAGATTCTGATTGCAGCTTAGCAACTTTCCTCTCTTTCTCTTCAGCAACAGATGCTACTATTTCTATTTTGGAATTATACTCAGCAGATTTAGTAGAGAAAGTGTCCAAAAGAACTTGGAGGTCAACCTTTGCAACTGCAACTTCTTGTGACATCTTCTCGAATTCAGCGTGTACCAAGAGATCCATCTCTCCCCTATTCAGCTCTTTATAAATTTTAACCGATGCCTCCAGCTCATCTAGTACATGTTCAAGAAAAATAGCCTGAGCTTTGTCGCCTTGACTGCGGATGGCATTGATCAAATAGGAGGTTGGACCTCTAACTGTGGAGAAATCGGCATCCTTTTTCTCTATCACCCTATCTACTAAGGGTTTCAAAGAATTAAAGAAAAGGTTGCTGAAGGAGCTGATGATAAATCGGTTGGTAGCCAGAGCACCCGGAGTAGCAGCTACTCCCATAGACGTCGAAGCAGCAGCAGGTGTCTGTGAAGATAGACGTTCAGCTTCTTCCCTGTGAATAGAGGGCTCTTTAGACAGAGGAGCCATTGTAGAGCTAGCTGCTCCTCCCAGATTTTCTTCTGCAAAATCAAATGAACCTTATCATTGATTGTTGTTGCCATTAGCAACTAATTGAAAAAGATCAAAGGCAATCTTACCATGACTTACCCCAGCAACAAGTCTTTCATCTGTTGGCACAGATTCCAATCTAACAGAAGTAGCCGCAGACATTATTGCCTGGCTACTTCCGGCCTCAGAGCCACACGAAAAATGTTGGCTACCACTAGCAATAGCCGTTATTGGCACTATGTCTGTGCATACGGGAGGAACTGGGGAAGATTCAAGTTCTGCATGGATAAAAATGTAGATGTCAGCTATTTGAATCTATGAAAAGAAGGTAGATAAAATCATTTAATACCTTTTGGATCTGCAAGAGTAGTTTCAACAGGTGCTACTTCTATACCCATATTCTTTTTCGGGGACACGTGTACCTCAACATCCTCTTCAGGATTCAGCGTGTCATCTACGACTTCGGGAGACATATGGACATCAGTGACCTCTTCGGGATTTAAAGTATCATCAACAGTTTCTGTTGATGTATCTTCATTGCTTATACTATCCTCTGGTGCTTCCTCGCTGGCAGTTGCGGTGGCGGCTTGATCGACATCGTCTTGCAGACCGAAGTCACAATCATTTAGAGCATCAATCATTAAGCGATCTTCTTCTTCACGGATTGTTCCTGTTGTAGCAGGAAGCTGGGTAGTTTCTACCGCAAGAGAAGGAGATCGCAAAACTTCATGATCCCTCTGTTCAGCTTCATTCTCCTGCTCAGCCTCAGCCTCACTCTTCTGCTCAGCTTCAGCCTCATCCCTTTGCTCAACCTCGTCTTTCTACTCCGAACTAGGAGTTTCCTGCCTAGGCTCGGAGGTAGGTGTAGGGGATGACATGGTAATTCCAGCTACAACACTGGCCACCACCGAGGACAAGATTTTTCTCGGAGGGGTGATCACCCTCTTTCTTCTTCTGGAGGCCAGTTTCTTTCTATGAAGAGGTCTTTCTGGACTGTCCACATCTACTACATCGACCTACCTTGGAAGAGAGGTCGGCGTAGTCGCTTCTTCTCTATGGGTCGACTCGGCCAGTTGCCGAGACTGTGACCTGGTGGTGACCTTCTCTGATGGATCTAGGATAAGTTTCTTCTTTGCAACCGGAGAAGAAGGTTCATTAATCCTTCTCTTTCTCTCCTTGGTTGGAGATTTGACCACTTTCAAGGAAACTCGCAGTGGTTCATTGACCTCCTCAGGGAAGTTAGCTTCTCTTGAGGCTTCCAACGGATCATCCACTGGCTCATGCTGCTCGTCATTACCTGGAGCTAGCATAACAGTTGCTCCCTTCTTCAAATGCGTCGCCGTCGCGAAGCTATCTACAAGGCTGAAGTTCTCGGCAAATGTATTCGCTGCAGTATAAAAAAGCGAATATGTGTATAACATCCGGGGGCCATGATCACTCTTGGTCGGCATCGAGAACACTGTCCTTGTGTCTCGGGCGTTATAATAAGCCCAGGCCCTGGCACCATCAATCAGATAACCCTTTCCTTGCAGACAAGTTATAGCATTGCCTACGTGGAACTGGTCATAGCCGAATTTACGAGCAAAGCGGCTGGTAAGATATGGTTCTAAGAAACATTCATCTTCAAATCTATAAACCAAGTGCGATGGCCTAATCGTCCTCAGCCAATCAAATGCTGCCCGACCCAACGGCTGCCTCCCAAGATCAACTAGATTTGTTGACATATGTTCATAGCCGGTTGGAGGGATAACACAGTAGAAATTCTACCCCTTCCCAAGATTCAAGGCACGTCTACAATCTTTCAGACTAGTGTATATCCATTTACTCCGGAAGAATCTTCGTAAAAAGCTACCGCCGACTGCTCCTATGTCAGGGTTCATCAATGACGGATGGTGCAGAAGTAACCATCCGAACAAATAGGTATAAGGCAGCTCCAGCCGAGGGAAGTTCCCCTTTTCACCCTTCCATTTGAGCATCGATTCAACGTAAAGACGAAGATCCGCGTTCACTCTACAGGTCATCGCCGACAGCAGATCCATCCGGTAGCCAAAGACTAACCGAACAGTAGCAAAGAACACGCGGTAGAAGCGATCTACAATGCTTGCTTCGGGTACGATGAAGCGTCGAAGCCAATATGTGAGGAAACCTGCCAGCTGGGCTTCCTTTGACATGGGCCTATAGCCTATTCTCATGAAACTCTCAATAAAATCTCCGGTCTTGAATGGAGGGTATTGAAGTTCGTCGTCAACCTTGATGTCCATTTCTTTGTTTTCTTCCATCAATCCTATTACCTCACTGTGGCTGAGTAGTTTGAAGAGGGTCGGGTTGCACGTATCATGATCCTTGGTCTTCTTCTCGATGATGTGACTAAGGAAAAGATAGGGCAACCACTTTGATGAGTAGCAAGTGCCGGAAGAACCACTCTTATAGTACATGGAGCAAATTTTGTAGTGGCACAGTAGTTCTTCAAAAACGGCCACCATCTCTGCATTCTCTCGACAAAGTCGGTCTAACTCGTCATTTGTTGGAACAAATTCTTCGTAAGGGAAGTCTCCCATTGGTAAGCTCGAGATATATTTCATCTCATGAAGAGCTAGTCCAATCTCCCCGCAGGGTGTCATGAATGTTCCTGTCCTAAAATTATACCTCTCTGCCAAAGCTAGAAATAGATGAGGGTTGGGGTTGAATCCATATACGGTAGAGTATACCGCCTGATATAGCTCAATCTCTTTGAGCTTTTCTTCGAACTGAACCAATATCCAATTGGTTATGCAGCTCCATCTTTTGTTATCTGGGTTCACCAGACCTGTCAACCGGATGTCCTGATCCGGGTATCTTCCCTCAACCTTTGCATATTCATTTGCAAAGATCGGCGTCCTAACCGGCAGCAGCAAAGAAGAGTTTTCTGGAGGAATGCAACCAGGCTTTAATCCTCTGAGTAAGGAGCTGTGACGCTCAGAGGAGCTATAGAACATATCCCTGCTATTCGGTCCTTTCTTTACACAAATATTTCCTGTTCTTGCTTGCTGGAGAGGGGTAATGTCCCAGTCCATCCTCCTGGTATGACTCGCATGGGCATAGCGAGATAGAGGGAGGCATCTGGCAATGTCTAGTAACAGTATTATTTTCTCCTTTCTCTAGAAGAGTCTCTGCTCAACACGAGGTCTCGGTTGAGAATTTTTATCGATAGCCTCACCAAATAGAAACAGGGGTTTCTTATGAGTAATGACAACGACAGTCTGCAGAGGCTGCCCATTCATCAGACTCAATAAAGTTTCGTTGTCCTGTGCTACTAAGATGGCTTGACGGAAAGATGACAGAGCATATTGGGAAAATATGACATGGGACAAATCTTCCTTAAACTCTGGTTCAGCAAGGGTCCCTGCAAAGATTTTATACTCTGGATCTTCTCTGATGTTAACTGCATCAAACAGAAAGACAGAATTCAGTATATGCAAAATTAAAGATTCTGTCCAAAAAAATCAGCAAATTGCACAAGCATCAGATTGTGCTGTCTGTAAAACATCAGATTGTGCAACAACAGCTTCTATGCGCAAACTGTCCAGTTGCGCCAACTCATCCACTTGCGCAAGCCATCAGATTGTGCTGAATAACGTGCGCAAAGCATCAGTTTGCGCTGGACAGCCTTGCGCAGATCAGCAGATTGCGCTGACTTTTGCCAGCACTTTCCAACCGATTGCACAAGAAAATAGTCTTCATAAAAATGAAAACTATTAGGTTTGTGCAACCGAAACCCTAAACAGGGCGGCGCAGTATAACCAAATCTCTAAAAAGAGATAGGTTTGAGGATTCAATCATGTCGAAGAACCCTAAAAAGGGTTTTCGATCGAGTGACTACCTTGTAGTGCTGGATGACCGACTTCGTGTCGTGAAATGCGCGGCGCAGCACGAGTTGAAGACTCGGCGAAGCCTTTGCCCTTGTCGGCGGCGGAACGCTTCGAAGCCATTTGAAGTCGACGGAGAAGGAGGGAAAAAGTCGGAGTGGGTTCGGGAATTCTCTCTCTTGAACAAAGTGAAAACAAGTAAAGAATGACAGAAGGAAGAAGGAGAACTATTTATAGTTTTTTGAGAGTAACGGTCGCCTCGGATTATGCCGAAGAAATGGGAGCTGACTCCTCCAATTGCGCAGACAAGTCATTACTTGCGCAACTTGATTTTAAAAATCTAAATTCAAAGTATTTCGAAGCTTTGACTATTTTCAAACTTCGAAAACTTTGAAGGGCGTCTTGTAGGTCCTAAAAATTAAGTTACACCCATCAAAGAAATCATGAAAATCAAATTGTGCATCCTTCAAGTGAACTGCGCAGGAGACAGATTGCGCAACAACTCAAATGCGCAGGCTGAACTGTGCACTCATCCAAGTGCGCAAGCTGACGTGGCCTCGCCATCATTATCTGACAGAGAATCAGATTTTCTGACAACTGACATCACGGAGAACGAGGAAACTGTTCGTTTATCGTACAGCACAGTACTCGAGGACAGCTGTACATGCAGCACAATCGGCCAGACTCTCTGCAGTGCGGTCCATCCCAGCGCAATCTGAAGCCAGCACAATTCAGGTGGCACACTCCATCAAGACAACTGACAATGTACACGTGGCCTACATGCCATCAATTACTCACCATGTGGCAACCGTTTGTACACGATCAAGCGCATTTCAATCAAACAATGCCACGCGTCACATACAGGTGGTCCACGATCGAGTAACTGCCTGCGCAGTTTATTGCTTGCGCAATCCAAAGTCTGCGCAATCCATCCTGCGCAATTCAGAATAACTAAAAGTTAGTTCTTTCCAGAACTCTATAAATAGAGTTTCAAGTCTTCATTATCACACACACAGAAATCAGAATACACATTCAAGTTATCACCAGAGATCAGGAGTTTTTGCCAAAGTGCTGCTGCATTCTTCAGAGGCTATCGCCTTCAACTTCAGAGGCTATCGTCTTCAAAGTTCATATCGTCCAAGGGATAAAGCGATCGTCATTCAGATCGGATTCCTATAGTTGTACTTTCTCAGAATTCAAATTGTAATCTTCTTACAAAGTTTGTGAAATAAAGATTAACTTTTGTTTTTGCAAACACCTTGTCCTGCAGCTCATCCACCAGCTTCTTCAGCTCCACCAATTTACTGTTGTTCACTCGATAGACATGCTGAGAAATCGGTTCCGCACCGGAAACCATGTCTATCGAGAACTCTACATCCCTATCTGGTAGAAGCCCTGGCAACTCCTCTGGAAATATGTCCATAAACTCTGCGATCAAGGGATGTGGAGCCACCTGCTCCTCAACTGAAGCTCCACAGAAGACTCTGCCATCCTGCTCTGCCTGTCGCCGGGTGTACTCAAACTCTGGCTCTCTTGGCTCCCCAAACAAAACTCTACCCCCTCGACAATCAATGCGGGCGTGGTGTCTACTCAGCCAGTCCATACCTAATACAATATCATAGTTCGGTAGTGGCATGACGAGTAAACTCACCGCCAACTCTCGGCCTCCCAATATGACACTCCGCCCTCTGCAAACATCACTCACGAGGATGACCCCACCCCCGGTCGCGATCTTGCAGGTCCAAGGAAATGGTTCAGAAACCAGACTGTGTCTAATAGCATACGATACTGACACAAAGCTGTAGGAAGCCCCGGAATCAAAGAGTGCAAATGCTGGAAGGGAGTCGAGAAGAACCGAACCTGCTATCAGCTCTCCGATGGCCTCTGCATCCTCGGCCGCCATGGCGAAAGCTCGCCCCTGCTGTCCACCTCGTGCCTGCTGCTGGTGCTGATGGAACCTCTGTTGCTGGGTCTGCAGTGGCCCCTTCAGCTGGCCTGCTGGAGCCTAGGCTGCTCCAACTCCTCCTGGTATTAGACGCATCGACGCCACTGGACAATCTCGCATCTAGTGATCCGTCGAACCACACATCAAGCATTTGCCAAGTCTCTTCCTGCACTCGTCCCACTTGTGCCCAGGCTTCTTGCAGAAAGTATAACTAATAGCCTGCTACCTGGGTGCCTGCTGCCTTCTCTGCTGCTGATGCTGCACCTGCTGAGGAGGCGCCCTGCCCTGCTGCTGATACTGCTGAACTGGCCTCTGGGGCTGCTGCTGCTGGAAGTAAGGCCTCTTGGCCTGATCCTGACTGCTGCTACCACCCTGGAAGTCACGACCCCTCTTCTGCTTCAACCCTAGGTCGTCTTCCGTCGCCATAGCCCCAGAAAATATCTCAGCAAATGTAGCGTTCCGGTCGCTCTTAGTCAGCGACCGAACCTCTCTAATCAAGCCTCGGTAAAACTTCCTCGCCTTCGTCTTCTCTGTCAAGTCATCTATAAATCGGGCCAATCTACAAAACTCCCCAGCATACTCAGCTACCGTTTGGTTTCCCTGAACCAGGCCCTTGAACTGTGCCTCGATACCTCCCAAGGCCACATCAGGAAAGAACTGCTCCTTAAACAGCTCCTTGAACTGGGCCCAAGTCTGGCCCTCAACTCCCATCCTGGGATCTGTCTGATACCACGCACGGGCCAAGTCATGCATCTGACTGCCCGCTGCCTCGATCTGGAGTCGATCTGGTATCTCCGCCAGCCTGAATATCTCCTCGATATGCTCTATCCAGTCGTCTGTAATATGGATGCCCTCTGTGCCGAAAAACTCTCTAGGATGCATCTTCTGAAAGTCCTGTATGTCCTTCTCCCTCCGACGGGGCTGCTGCTGGGCTCCCTGAGCAGTAACCATCTCGACTGTAGTGCGAACCAGCTGGTGTGCCTCGTCGATCCCCTGACGGAAATCGGCAGTCTGCCTCGTCTGCTGCTGATGGTGGGACTCCAGAATCCTCTCCACGAAGGAGAAGAGATGTACAGCATCTACGATCCCCGCAGGCGGAGGCTGCTACGGTGGAAGGATCTCAGTAATCACAATGCTCGGCCTTCTGACTGGTGGAGGTGCTCATCCAAAAGTTACAGAAACACCGACTCCTGAGGGCTGCACTGGCCTTGTGGCACCGGGAGCTGGCTGCTACTGAGGTCGAGAGGTGCTAGACCCCTCTCCAGCGTCTCCCAGTCCAGGGCGATGCGATCTCGTCTCAACCATCCTGGAGACACAGATCAAACAAAAAATAATTACTGAGAATGAGTCGAAAAATCAAGGGAGGACAGTTTAAATCTCTAAGGAAGACAATAAGCAGCAAAATAGATATACCGAATCTGATACGGAGTTTTCCTAGTGTGATTGAGTACCTTCCAAAAAAATACTAATTCCTACTGCAGGCTGCAGCGATATTCTAGTTCGAATACCACTACATTTCCAACCTGGACCTGCATGAGCCACCACTAAAAACGTGTCACGATCCGCACCCTAGAGTAAGGGCACGAGACGTGGGTACGTCCAGCCTACGCCACAGTGTCGGCGGTAGAACGTTATCCTAGGTCAAACATCTAACAATATAAAGGTACCTGTACAGTATATACTCTCCGAATGGAGGTGACATAACAATACAGTCTCAATCACAACTAAGGTAGAACAGGATAAAGATAGATAGATAGATAAATATCCAGAACAGAAGAAATCACAGAGATACAATCCAGAAGTCTAAGTGTCTAAAATAAGTACATATCCCAAAATCTCAAATCCATATACAGTCATCCATGAAAAGTAAAGACATCCTAATCTAAGGGAGTGTCATCCACTGCTAGTGGATCCTGCTATTGGTCCAAGTCCAAGCACTCATCTAGGGTCGCACCGTAATATGTAGGGCAGAATGCCTCAGCCTCGTCCTCTGTAATATTTCAACAGGTCCAGTCAGGACAGGAGCGAGTACAATACATCTCAACAAATCATAGCAGGTCAGGATATATAATCATGCTAGAGAGTGAGATACAAGAAACTGAAAGAATAACATGATAAAAGGGAAGACTGTAATAAATAGATATAGTATATAGAGAACTATCAGTGACTAGTGATTCAGAGCACAAGACGGTTATGTAAACGGTACGATGTTGTACACGAGTAATCTACAGAGGTTGTACACGAGTAATCTACTGGATTGATTACATAACCACTTCTACTCTCCCACCCCAATCAATACACAAGGATCTAGCCAAGATATGTTATTGCACACGATGTATAGTCGCACACGAGATCATGTGAGCACATGAGTATACACGATTTCACACGATTTGTACACGAAAAGCACGAACACAAGGAGTACACGA
This sequence comes from Iris pallida, assembly GCA_029216955.1. Lineage (NCBI taxonomy): Eukaryota > Viridiplantae > Streptophyta > Magnoliopsida > Asparagales > Iridaceae > Iris > Iris pallida. The sequence goes on from JANAVB010032420.1 coordinate 3,511,634, forward strand.
TGCTCATGATAAAGTACACGAACACGAAATATCCGATGTATCCGCTAAGGGGATAACATCGCACGACAAGATCCATATAGTACTAATCCGTGTTTTCGACGTGTCAGCATCATGTAAAGTAATCTAAAGCAGGAAAATACTCCTAATGCAGGATATGAAATGATCAGAGAATGTACTCGCATGTATCCTGAGAATCTGGAGAATATCTACTGTCCGAGGAGTGGTGTCCGTCACCTATAGAACAGTACAAGTCACTATGAGTCTAAAATGATAATAAGATGCAAGTCAATGCATTCTACATGATTCTAGGTCAATCTAGGCCAAAGTCAACTCTTGGTCAACTCTGGTCAACCCTAGAAGTCAAACTAGGTCAACTTGGTCAAACAAGTCTATACTAGTCTAACTAGTCTATTCTAGGTCTAACAAGGCTATACAAGTCTAACAAGTCTAACTAGACTCTATATTGACACACAGATACACCCATAGGCTAAGAGCCTAGGCTATAGGCTATTAGGCAATACCATGCCTAAACCATCCCACAACCTATATTACATGGCAATCAATATTACATATAGATATATACATTATGTATATAGGCCTACTAAATAGACATCCAACTTACATACTACATATGTAAATATATACATGGTATATACCTACATATATTCATTATACATGCTTAAACTATATACCATATACATGTAATGTGTGTGTGTGTCATATGTGGCACTTGTGTGTGTGATATGGTATGAGGGTGTGTGTTAGGCTTGAGGGTGTCATATGAAAGTGTGTGTGCCAAGATATATGAAAACAGTGAGGGAAACATATGTGTGTAGAGAGTTTTAGGGTGTGAGTGTGTGTGAGACACTTGTGTACAGTGCTTTTGAATCAGTGAAGTGTTCATGTGTTATGCAAAACAGTGAGCTAACAAGTGTCCAATAGAACACAGGAAACAGTGAGCAATAGAAAAGTAGCAAACAGTGCTAACTAACAATGTGTGAACCTATGTATGCAGGAAAACATAAATTGTAAACTGTGCACTAGGTGAGTGATAGGCAAATGGAAAAACAAGGAATGATTTGTGTTGCCAGTGTCTAGAAAACATGGAAATACATTAGTGTGACCTGTGTACCATATCAGTGAAGTGTACACTGTCATGAGGAAACAGGGAAATACATTAGTGTAAGGCATGTGTGTAGGAAGAAATGAATCTCAGGTTTTTCAGTTTTCTGCATTTTCAAAACTCAACACCAAGTCCAAATCTAACAAGTAAACTAATTAACAGAGATCTCTAGACAACTGAACAGAAATTTGAAATCAATTTCAGTTCATAGGTCAACTGAACTCAAAACAAACCAACACCATGTATCAACTATTTCATTTGAAACCCAACAAACTGTCAAACATCCCATTATCAAACCAATAAGCCTATTGAATTGAAATACTGCATTAACATGAATCAACAATCATGTGGGGACATATAACAGTATAACATCAATAAGACAGGGATTTAATGTTCAGAGATTTAGAAAAAAACAATGTATCAGAGCATGTATCAGTGAGCATGCCATTAACCCAATCGAATCCACATTTCCATATTAAAACCTAAACTAACATGTAAATCTAATCTAACATACATCATACATCATATTTAGGATCTAATTGACAATTAAAATCACAATAAAATCATTTAAAACTGAATTTAAATAGAGAACAAAATAGCACACGGCACACACACAGTGCATGCACAGGTGCACGCGTGATTCCGTGTCCGACACGACAAGATAGGTCGTGTCACTTGGGGAACTTCGTGTCAGTCACAAATACAACACGTGTGTCAAAAATCTCGTGTCCAAGTGTCGTGTGCTGTGCACAGGAAGCCCCGAGTAGCAGGGGAGCTACAGTGCTCGCGCACGCACGTGTGCACCCGCGTGTTCCCGTGTCCGTTGCGACACGAAACGACACCAATACGTGCTCAGAACACTGGAATCCCATAAGCAACACTAAACCCTAAATTCCTATTCAAAAACATTCCTGAAATCCTATCGAAATGCCCTTTGGGGCATTTCCTCAAACACCTATATACATGGACTGATACGTGTCCGATACAGACACGTATCGAACTCGAAACCTAGGGTTATCTAGTCCTACAGTTAGGGTAGGCCTAGGGCTTCCTGAATATGAAATAAAAACATCATTTCATGGTGTAGATTCGAAATTACCTATAGGTTTGCAAAGCTCAAAAAGCCCCAAATGATAATGGATCCTCAAGCCACCAAAACTCTCCCAAATTGTTTCTCCCCTGAAATTTCTCAATACCAACAGCAAGTAGAATAAATTTAGGACCTATTGCAATTGGTTTGGGTGGAAAAGGAATTGAAATGGAATTTCTAGGAATTATTGAAGTTGGGGACTTTCCTCTTTCTCAAACTTGTAAATATTTCTAAAGGAGGCTAGTCCTAAATTCTATGAGGCATTAAATAGAGGGGGGGATAGGCTTGGCAGGCCATGGGCTGTTGGGCTAGGGTTAGGGTTCCACTAGTGTTGGGTTGGGCCTCTATGGGCTTGAGTCACAAGTCATGACTTGTGAAACCACAAGCCATTAGCTAGCCTAATCAATTCCTAATCTCTCCAAATAAGTTCTAATTGGTTTAATATCACTAACTTAGGTCAAGCTAGGGTTACCCACTCTAACCAAGTAGTCATGACCTAGGTTAGCTTCTAGGACAGTCTCCTAAGTCAATACTAGTCAAAGTCAATAATAGCACCAAATCAATTATACTAAAAATCACTAAAAAATCTAATAATTATAATTAATACTAAATAATTCCAATAATTCCAAAATTTTAAAAATGACCAAAATACCCTCAAGCTAGAAAAGTGGTAGTGACACCATGCCTCATGGGGCCCTTGGAGCTCGGGGTTGGTAGTGCGAATTTCCTCATACAATGATCTACTTGAATTTACTAGTCATTTACCTTATCATATTCGTGTCAAGTTTTCAAGTCGTGGGCACTCAAGAATTTCCTAAGATGACGTGTGTTATGTACGAGTAATTCGTAAGTTATCACTTACGAACATCCCCGTACTAACATTACGTGATACACGGAACAATACTCACACTCGATTGTCCAGTGCCAAGATGCAATAGATTATCATTCAACAAGCTATATCCACAGTGTCAAGAAAGAACATGTACTCATATCTCGGGTCTAGAAATCAATAAGAAAATCAAGTCATGAGTGCGCTACTACGAGCCACTAAATCGAGCTAGACATATATAGTAATCTGGAGTGCACCATAACAGGCCACTATCTATAATCTGAACATAGAACAATACGTGAACATAAGCATGTACCATGTATATAGAGTGTACAATCATTCTTTAACTATCCAAGGTCATCTAGTCATGTTAAGAGTCCATTACAATCGAGAAAATATAAAAAACGGACAAAAACGGGTAAAAACGGACAAAAACAGACTAAAACAGCATAAAACGGATTATCCGGCGGATTACTGCGGATTACCGACAGATTTTTTCGAAGTGTCACATCAAGTTTTGTGGTGCAAGTTCGGATTTTCCAACGGATTTCTGCGGATTTTCGACGGATTTTCCGAACCGTCACAGAAAGTTAATTTTTGAAAACTCAAAACTTGTTTCGGCCATAAAAACTTTGTTTTAAATCGAAATTCGGACTTTCAAAAGTCAAAATTGCATGAAATTTAATTTCCTACAACATGGGAGTATTAGTTTTCACAAATTAAAACATTTGATAGATCAATACCTCAAAATACTCGAAAATCATATCCAGAAACTCAGATCTACGCAATATTATCGATCAAAACCAAAAGTGCTATATATTAAACATGTTAACAATTTAGAGGAGCATATTATAGAACAATAAAATTTTAATTTCTATGGAAAACAAAAATATAGCATGGTCATGTCACTTTTGAGCAAGATGTACTTGCCTAGGTTTTAGCAACCGAGCCTAATCTTCTACTCCACCACCAAGAGGGGTTCCGAAACCACACTCTAGGCCTCAAGGCCAAACCTTCCTAAGCTTGAGGAAGAGAGAAGAGAGTGAAGAGAAAATGGAGAAGGAAAGAAAAGAGAGGAGAGAGAAACTCATAGGATATATATAGAAAGGGTTAATTAATCGTGACCGTTTGATCGTGATCCATGTCAAAATCTAGATTAATCCTAGCCATTTAAGAAAACCAATTGTCCATTGGATAATAGAATGCATCTACACTATTCAGGAAAATATCTATACACTATTCATCAAAATATCCAAAATACTATTCATAAAAATATCGGAAACACTATTCACAAAAATATCTGAAGTCGAAAATATCTAAAATGTGGAAAATCTGTCTGGGCGGCATGACGTCGGTATACTGGACAAGGAGAAAATCTATAATTTGGAAAAAATTTAAAGCGTTCCGAAAACCGAAAAAATACAAAATACAATACAAAATACGTATCCGTATATAAATACTGATACTGTGAGACGAGTCTCACGAACCCCCAACCAAGGACCGAAGCCAAAAATCACTGTCAACGTACAGTTCAGTCCCATCAGAATGCAAAAACTTGAAACGAAAGGAAAGTGGATTCAAAGAAGTCCATCGATCGTACACTTGATGCTTTAAAAATTCCACGGTACTTTCATGTGTGACATGGCAGAAAACTATGTCTCTCTTGAAACAAAGATTAACTAAACAGCTTGAATCCATACCCCTACCCACTGATAACATAAAACAGAAGAGATCACAAAATATGACAACACATTTCTGACATTCTCCGTCTAAAACTAACGGAGAATGATCATTCTAATGATTATTCTCCGCCTAAAACTAACAAATAATGATCATTCTCCGTTTAAAACTAACGGAGAATGGTCATTTTCAATGAAAATAGTCATTCTCCGGCTAATACTAACGGAGAATGGTCATTCTCCGTCGAATTAGCCGTTATATTCGCAAAAAAATAATGAGATTAAAGATCTTTATAATCATTACCAGTTAACAATCTTCATAACAAATTCAAATGGTGCAACAATTTTGCGACTGTACGAAGATGATGAATGAATTTCTACATATCTAAACTCTCACCTTGTTTTAAGATCTATAAAAAGACAAGAAGATGATCTTCTCTCCACAATTGGCCTAATCGCCGAAAAACTTCAAATCACTCCACGAAGATGATGATGATGATGATAATGGTGAGCGATGATGGAAGTTCGACTGAAGAAAATCACAATGAACAACGAACGATATTTGCGATCTCTGCTGAAGATGAGAACAATAGAATTCAGATCTCTCCTGAATAAGAAGAAGAATAAAATCGCAATCCAAATCTGAGTTTGTGAAATCAAAATGATATATATATGACCAAATTTGTGCGAAGGGGTATTTTTGGAACTATACAAATGACAATAGAGCATCTAAGGGCTTGTTTGGTAACCGGATTTTACTATTTGGATTTGGATTTGGAAATCCTCCAAATCCAAAATATAGATTTTACTATTCAAATCCAACTCCAACCAAACATAGGATTTGGTTTTATGATTAATAATTAAAATATAGTCATGATCAATAATTAAGCTATAATTAATTATAGTTATTATTATTTATAAAATTAATAATTAACGATTAGTAATTAACGATTAGTAAATTTAATAATTAACGATTAGTTATTATTAATTATAAAATTAATAATTAATAATTATTTAATTTTAAAATAAATAATGATTAATAATTAAAGATTAATAATTAATAATTAACGATTAATAATTAACAATCGATAATTTTTTATTAACGATTAATAATTATAAATTATAATTATTGATTAATAATTAATATTTAATAATTATGACTAATTAACTATAATTAAATATTTTAAAAATAGTCATTATAAATTAATATTATTATGATTAGTAAATTATTAATTAAATTATTATAAAATATGATTCTAATTGTGATTAAAATATTATTAATTAAGATTATAATAAAATAGTTATTAACAAATTATTAACTAATATTATAATAATACTAATAAATTATTAATATGATTATAACAAAATTAACTAATTAACTAATTTTTTAATTAATAATACTAAACATAGGATCTGATTATTAATTAATATTATAATAATACTAATAAATTATTAATTAATATTATAATAATATAATAATAATACTAGTAAATTATGATTATTAACTAAATAATAAAATATTATTAATTAATATTATAATAATACAAATAAATTATTAATTATGATTATAACGAAATTAACTAATTAACTCATTTTTTAATGAATAATACTATTTTTTTATTAATTAATAATACTAATAAAATAATTAGTTTTTTATTAATTAACTAATTTTTAACGAAATTATTAAAGAATAAATATTTTTAAAGAAATTATTAAAGATTAACTAATTTTTAATTTACTAATTTTTAACAAAATTATTAAATAATAAATATTTTAACGAAATTATTAAAGAATAATTATTATTTTCCTCCAAAATCCAACCAAATCCAAGTTTTGGATTTTGCCATACTTTCCATATCCAAATCCATCTCCAACCAAACATAGGATTCCATGGATTTGTCTCCAAATCCATAATAATCCAAATCCTACCTCTAAATACGATTTACCAAACGGGCCATGAAGGAAATCATAAAATATTTAACGTGAAAATATATAATTCTGGACATTTCATAATTTCATAAAAAATAATCCCAAAATTGGGTTTCACAGCAATTTTCCAGTCCTGAAATATGGTATAGCAAGTGGGTTTGGGGGGGGGGGGGGGGGGGGGGGGGGGGGGGGGGGGGGGGGTGGGGGGGGGGGGGGTGGTTAAAGTCAAAATTTTTCTAAAAAAAATCATTCGCATGATCGCATCATCTATTCTAGAAAGAGAGGGAGAGAGCCCCTCGCGTACCTACCTGATCGAGTCCGGCATAGCTCAATTCCGGTAGGGGCCCCTTCTCTGGGCCGACGCGGTGGCCGCTCGAGCGCCACCTCTGCGGCCAGGCTTCAACAACGGGCCACCTTGAATAACCATTTGTCCCCTTCGGATCTGGTGCAGCGCTCGCAGATCCGACCCGTGGCCAAGCGCCGACACCAATCTCCAGTACAAAACCCTAACCCTATTTTTTTTCCTCTTCTCCTTAGGGTTTCGCACCCATAGTTATTTGTTCCAAATTCTACTAGAGTTCCAAAAGAATTTGGATCTATATTCTTTGCAAACCCTAATTTCGGAGTTCCCCACTGTAGGAACTCGATTAGATCCCCACTCCGTTCCTCAATCCGGCGCTCCGACGATGGACGGGAACAAGGACGAAGCCGCCAGATGCCTCAAGCTAGCGGAGTCGGCTCTTCTGTAGAAGACAAGCACAGAGCCCATAAGTTGATCAGGTATACGATACCAAATACATCATCTAGGTTCCAATATCTAATAAGGGGATTATAAATATGCCTGTTGATCTCATAAATCATAAATGATGTGTGTTTGGCTCGATAACTCTAGAGCTTTATTTGTCTGTCGACCTATCCCAGTAATCATACTTCAGGATGACTTGATAGAGCTTTTGGTCGAGGCTTTGCTTGATCCTGTGTGTGATCAAACCACATACTTAACCATCCCTTGATGGTACTGAATTGAGATAATCGCCTGCCCTTATCATTTCTTCAGTCGTTCTATCCTGTTTCTATTACAGGTGGGCCAAGTGCAATGCATACGGTCCAAAGTTTGTAATGGTCCACCTGTCATAGAAATAGAGGCTGGCAGTTGAGGAAACATTTGAAGGGGGAGGACGATTAAGTAAAACAATGCTCTCAACGAATCTTGCTTCATTTATGCATCTTAATTGTTTTAAACATTCTACTTGCTAAGTTTAGGGATTAAGGATGCTCACTTAGTTGCATTGTGTTCACTCTTCATCATGTATCCCTGTCATTGACTTGGCTAATTAAAGTTAGATTAAGACGAGAAATAAGTTAATGTTGTTTCTTTTCTCAAGTAAGATAGAAGACTGGCAAGTATCCAAAATGTTTTCGGAGTCATTAAGGGGCGTGAGGAGCCCGACCATTATGTCATCCTTGGCAACCACAGAGATGCCTGGACATATGGTGCTGTGGACCCCAACAGTGGAACAGCTGCTCTTCTTGTCATTGCTCAATACTATGGTGCTTTATTGAGCTCTGGATGGAGACCTCGGAGGACCATCATTCTTTGCAGTTGGGATGCAGAGGAATTTGGCATGGTAAGTAATGCATACAAAACATTGCCTTTCCAGTGAGGAACAAAAATGGAAATGGTCACATTTAGTATATCTTTGCAGTGTAATTGTTGAGAATATCTAGGCCATGTTGAATGCGTAGAAATTGGTAGAAAAGATAGGATGATAAGAAGAGAATGAACATAATAAAATTCTTTATTTTCTTAATCATTTCCTTGAAAGTTGGAATAATCACAGAACTGAAAGAAAACATAATTCTTAGTTTCTATAAACCTTCATCAAATAAGCAAACACTGATTACTAATATAGTGAGAGAGATTCATTGATTCTCATTAATTGGTTCTGTTATTTGCCATTGTATATGTTATTTTAAAGTTAATTGAGGGATCTACTCCAGCAGTCCATCTTATAGTAGTCTTGTCAAAAGATCCGTATCAAATACTTATTAAATATTGGTGTTAGGTCTAGAATGAGGTTCTTGCACAAAGAGCACAAATTATTTTTCCAAGTTGAATTCCTTACGAATTTAACATCTGGAGTTTATGTTTTTTTGAGATTGGGCCTACGGAGTGGGTTGAGCAGAATGTTGGGCTCAAATGCTGTTGCATATGTGAATGTTGATTGTGCGGTTCAGGGGCCTGGGTTTTTTGCCTCTACGACTCCACAACTAGACAAGCTCTTGATTGAAATCACAAAACAGGTATAACAAACACAAACTATTTTACTTCTTTCTCCCTGACAACTTACAATATGAAGATAACATTTGCATACATCGTGAGACTGAACACAATTGCAGAAAAGGGGTTGGCCAATAAATGTTGAGCTATCAGTTGCATTATGTAGTTTGTTTGCCTAAGAAACCAAGGGGAGATCTGATTTGGTTGAATAGGTTGATTTTGATGGGAGAAAAGTCAATGTGGTGTTTCATTGCGACAATTATCATATTTCTTTCTTAAAGGTTCAGTCTTTTTTTGATGGGTGTGATTTTCTCTTTGTAAATTTATTTTTTCGAACCCAAATTAGAGCCCCTATGATTCTTCCGAAGCAACTAACTTATATTATTATCATTATTATTATTTTGCTTCAGAAGCCATTTGATTTCAATAACTGTGCTATCAGTTTTGTTAAGTAGTTTGTTTGTTGAAACTAAGGGAAGATTGATTTGGTTAAAAGGCTTGATTTTGACGAGAGGAGGCTTTATTTGGTGTTTCCAACATCACGGAGATACAAAAACAACAAAGCCTTTATCCCAAATTTAGGTTGTTTGAATCCTCTTCTTCCACTAGGCTTTGTTAAGGGCCATGTCCTCTGTAATGGAGATATCTTTTTAAAATTATATAATCTATTTTTTGTTGGGTGTGTTTTTCTCTTGATATTTTCTTGTGGGTCTTGTACATTTTTCAAACCCAACTTTGAACTTCTTAGTTTCTTCTGAAGTAATTGTTTTTTTCTTTTGCTTCACAATCCTTTTGGTTATTCCAATAACAGAACTATCAATTGTATCATGTAGATTCCTTTCGTAAAAGTTTGATCTTTGTTTGTTTGGTGTGCTTTTTTTCTTTTTTCCTTAATAATAATTTCTGTGTTATATACTTTTCAAACCCAAGTTAGAGCCCGTATGATTCTTTATATATAATTTTTTTTGCTTCAGAATCCTTTTGTTTGTGTTCTATTGACAAGTTTTGGTTTAGTAGGAAATAGACAATACTGGTCTTAGATACCAATTATTTGGAATTTATTATTTAAATCCATACATTGCTTCCTTGCAATGTGGTTTGCTTCCTCGAATACCCATAAATAATACCAATGGCAATGTAAAATGTGCTATTATATCTAATAACAATTTTCCTTCTACCAAAATTATGTTTTATCAAAAGGGGTTGTTTGTCGGACAGGCCAGTGGAGTCAAGAGTTCACAATGTAGCTTTATGGTGGAGAATTCTCCAAACTTCCATATGATGAGTTTTCCAAAGCAAGGGCTGCTTGTACCACCTGGAGATCAAAAAAAATTGGTGGAGCTCTCACTGCAACTTGCCAGGATGAGAAGATCCTTGTGGCGAATAGAGGTGAGATTGCAGTTCGAGTGATAAGAAGTGCCCATGAGATGGGGATACCATGTGTTTTTGTATACTCTATAATAGATCAGGATGTACTTCATGTGAAGCTTGCAGATGAGGCGGTCTGCATCGGTGAAGCGCCGAGCAGCCAATCGTAAGGATATGCATTTCCCCCTTTTTCTTATGCAACATTCAATACCCTTATATATTTTTCGGCTCTCATGTAAACATTTAAATGACTTTTTAAAGCTTTTGGGTCTTATACCTCCTATTTGATCAACAGATACTTGTTTGTTCCAAATGTCTTATCTGCTGCTGTAAGCCGTGGGTGCACCATATTGCACCCAGGGTACGGATTCTTGGCCGAGAATGCTAGTTTTGTCGACATATGCAGAGAGCATGGAATCAACTTTATTGGGCCTAATGTAAGTAACCTATGTTTATATTCATGTATCTACGTAACATATTGAATGTTGTTTGAACTTTGAAATCAATATTATCGGTTACATACTTAATTCAGAAAAATATGCCATTTCAGCCAACATAATCCTTGCTTCTTTTCCTATCATAGAACATCAGTTTGCAGCTGGTAGCATTCACTTATGACAGTATATTTTAGATGTTACCAATGAACTATGTAATCACTATGGGTTTCCTCTACATACATCGCTACAACTTGCAAAAACTATTGGTGAATATGGTTACCCCAGTTATTGCCTCGTTTCTTCTCTATATTATTGGTTCTATAAACATTAAGGCATATCATATAGTATATATTCTACAGGCATCCGTTCCGTTTATTTAATATAAGAGTACTTAATCAGATTATGTGACTATATATGTTTTACAGCCAGACAGCAATCGAGTTATGGGTGACAAAGCTATTGCCAGGGAAACAATGACGAAAGCTGACGTCCCAACTGTACCTGGAAGTGATGGACTACTAGAGGTCCCAGTGCACATTCAAGCAATAATAGTGTATCATTGTTTCATTTATAAGACGGTCCACTATTGCACCATAACCTAAACAAAATTAGTGTATTTATTATTTGCTTTTTGTGTAGTTGGAAATTTACAGAGCATAGAGGAGGCTATCAGGAGGCTATCAGGCTCGCCAATGAAATTGGATTTTCTGTGATGATCAAGGTATATTATTGAATCCACCCTTGTACCCTTGTCAACATGCATTTATCTGTGCAATTATAAAACAAGAGCAAAGGAAAAGTGGAAAGACGAGAATTCAATTGATATCCCCTACATATCTTTACTATTCTTTTTGGATATCCCATCTATCTTTGTTGTCCTTTATTTTGGTGAACAAATGCCTCAAATATTTTTCTCTAGCATTGTATGGAGATGGAAAATTCAATAGGAGATAGGATTACAATCTTTACCTTGTTTAAGAGACTATGAGGTGATCCTTGTACATTATCTTGAAAGGAATCTGTGTTCTGCATACTGTATACTTACCCATGTGTTACAGAAGGAATCTGTGTTGTGCATACTGTATCATTAACAAATAGGTAGGTATATTGGGGACTGGAATAAGAAAAGGGTGTATCATGTACTGTTCAATTCCTTATACTAGCAGCCATATTGACACTAATTTATCCAATTTAGTTTCCAAAAGAAGGGACAAATCTTCCATGCCAGGAACTTTCTTATGCCAGGCATTTGATAAACCATTTGATAGCCATTTCTTATGCCTGGTACCTTTAATGTTACACTAATTTCTTATGCCTGGTACCTTTAATGCTATTGGGTACACTAATTTCTTATGCCTGGTACCTTTAATTTGATAGCCATTTGATAGGCATTTGATAAACCATTTGATAGGCATTTGATAAACCTTTAATGTTAACACTAATTTCTTATGCCTTGTAACTTTAGTGCTATTCGGTACACTAATTTCTTATGCCTGGTACCTTTAATTTGATAGCTATTCGGTACACTAATTTATTATGCCTGGTACCTTTAATGCTAAACCATTTGATAGCGCACTCTTGATGCACTAGGGCTAGTTCACCCTTACAGTTGCACTCCAATTTCATCATATCGCCACCTTCACACAGTTCAACCATAAAAATTATGCAGACAGCCTCCTCTTCGGGTATGTCCCCACCATTGTCATTGCCATCAATGTCTGAAACATGGAACTAGAAACGTATAGGTTGGTATCTGATACTCCCAAGGACCAAATTAACAATATGACAGGTTATATAAATAAGTGAATATCTGATATTTCAACGTTTCATATGTATCTGAGACTCCCATAGGTTGGTATCTGTCCGGTTGAATATCAGTTGATACATGCTGATACCATAAATTTTTTACTGACCCTCGTTGAATGACACTAGCAATGAAAAGTTATTCATGTCTTTGAAGTTTGGTATTTTTAACTGCTCGGTTCTTTCTAGATGCAAATATGTTAATTTTCATCTTGTTCTTATTTGGTTTCGTGAATCATGATCCAGTAGATTTCTATGTAGTTTATTGGTGACGTATTCATAGAGCTAGATCCCAAGGTTGCTGCTGCAGCTCTGCAAAGCTACTGCTGTAGCTCTGCAAAGCTACTGCTGTTGTAGGTAGCTGCTGATGCATTTCCAGGAACCCTATACACATGAATATACACGAATGTCCCTCTACGAGTCTCCTTTTATTTGTAACATCACCTTTCTAAATTACAAAGTTTTTACAAATGAAAAATAAAACCTTTAGCTTTATTTCGTCTATAGACGACACCCTTCTTGAATGTCCATATTTGTATGAGGTTTTGGAGGAAGAAAAGAGTACCGGAGAATGATACTTGATAATGGTATGTTATGGCGACAACAATATGTTAAATTTGGTTTGAAATAAATAATATGGTTTTTTAACAGAAAACATGATACAGATATACACAACTTGCATGCTAGGAGTTTTGCTAACATAGATTAAAGTAATTTAAGATTCAATCTCATTATTGTACAACATAGTTTTTCTCTTTGGGTGCTAACACAATGTTATAATTGCAATGTCAGGAACTCAATGCTTTGTTCCCAAAGCCACTCAGTGAGATCTTATCAAGTACTGAAGAAAGAGATAGATAATGTGAGTTTTATTTAAGTAGGCAAGGCACTGACAAGGAGATCTTATCAACTGAAACTTGTATTTTTGTCATACTTGAATATTTGTTTGAGACTTGTATTTGGACCATTTGAATTTGAAATATGATTTTGGTTGCACTTGGCAAAAGCTTTATTGAATTTTGGTTTGCTTGCAACGTGCCATTTGAATTTGAACTACAACGTATTTTATATATATATATATATATATATATATATATATATATATATATATATATATATATATATATATATATAACTTGCATTTGTGTCAAAGTGAATTGGAACTCATTTTGGTTGTACATGGCAGAAGCTTTACTATATATTTGGTTGTTGGTATTGTATTTGTTCTTCCACCTTGCCTGATTCGTGCACGCATTGCTGTTGTTGTCCTAACTAATGCCTGGCCACAACCATGTTGTAGAAAACGATGGTCACTTACAGCGTGCTGAAGCGCGTTGTAAAAAGATGGACATGGTTATTTATAACTTTCGAAAGCATGTTGTAAATAGATAGTGTCATTTACGGCATTCGAAAATGCGTTGTAAAAAGATTAAGAGAGTCCGTTACTGCGTTCGAAATACGTGTTGTAAAAAGATAGATCATTTATAGCGTTAGAATGTGCGTTGTTAAAAATGGGAGAAGATCATTTACGGCATGCTAATGTGCGTTGTAAAAAGATAGTGGTTGTCATTTACACCATTCTTCTGCACGTTGTAAAAGGTTAGCGATGGTTATTTACAGACGTGACGACAAACATAGCTCCAAGTCTTGAACGGTAGCAGACACAGGGTAGCATTTCGTCTAAGTAGCCTTTATATTGAGACAGGGTTATATCAATTATTAAAATCTGGTTCGACCATGACCAATAGGCCAACATAGCGTCGTCTCCGACATGAAGTAGGGGAGAGGAGTGCACAAAGGAGGTGTGCCCTAAAATACCCCTATTTATAGGCTATGTGCGATCAAAACCACACGCCAAGTGGCAGCCAGTCAAAGGCTCCGAGTTAATTGGATGAACCTCGTATTCGTGGCAATGAATTTCATTAATGAGCTTTTTGACTAAGTCCTTAATCAAAGTCATCACTTCTCGAGCCCCACGCAGCGGCATAAATTAAGGAGTTTTGACCCAAATGACTCTAAAAAGCGCATCCATGAAAGCGCAGCCTAATGGGACACATAAGCCTCAAAAAGGCGTAGCTCAAAAGCGCAGTCTCCTGAGACGTTGCCTCAAAAGCGCACCATTACAAGCACTCCAAGTTGTCATTTCAACAAATGTTAGAAGACAGCTATCAATGATCAGCTGTCAATAGCCAAATGTCAGATATCAGCTGTCAGTTACTTGCCGTCGACTCAGTCAAAAGTACGACCTTCAACGTGCCCAAAAGCGCAACCACTCTGGTGCTCCAAAGTACAGCTTCTACAGCAGAGCTCAAAAGCGCAGCCTCCACGACACCTACGAGCGTAGCTCTCGTGGCATCCTCAAAGCGCAGCCCTTGTTGAAGGATGCCACGTGGCCAGCAAAGGTGCGGTATCTCTCAGATACGATCAAATCTATTCTGTTTTAACAGAATGAGATCTTTGAACAATGTTCACGCGCCACGTGTCATTGAATCAGTCATGCTTATGGATGGGTGCCAACCACCCAAGATCTTAGCAACAAATGGATCTCAACAACTGCCACGTGTCATCTCATTTGTAGCCCAACAGTGCAGTTACAACAGATTCAGTTCTATCTTTGTGCGTGCAGCGCTCCTGCGCGCCAAAAACCCATGCGCGCATCGCATATGCACGCATGGGTGGTTCATTCCACCAGCCTATAAATAGAAGAAGTCTTCCTTCATTTGGGTCTTTGACTTCATCTGATTGGCAACCCCAGATTATCTACACAGAGGAATTCAGAGAGTTAGAGCAAGTTCTTCTTGTCCTCATATCGTCAACGGAGTAAATGAACCACTACAGTGTACGATTTTTATCATCACACTTTCCCAGAATCAACTTGTACTTAGATTTCTTGTTTAGGATTTCTTTTGTACCTTTTTCTCGTTTGTAATACAAAAGTTCTTTATTTTTTTTTTTCATGGCAAACAACTATCCTTATCATAGTTTCAAGTTGTTACCTTCATTTGCTTCTTGTGTCGCTATTCCATTTTCAACCGTCGTGGCAAAGGCCTTTCTGGGTCGCGGGGCTCCTACCTGCTGTCTAACCTGCGCAAACTGTGCCGCCTGGTCGGGAAGCGATCCACGTGGATATCCTCTTTGTGTCGCGGGTTGTGTTGGTGCTAGTGGTATTGGTGGGCCTCTCCTTAGGCAATCTCGGAGTTGGTGTTGATCTGAGTCGTAAATCAAATAGTGTCCTAGTCGTTTACGACAGTCCTTCTGAGTATGCCCTCTTCTCTTACAATACTGACAAACTAGAAGTTTTGGAATTGGGTATGTGGCAGTTCTTGGTCGATGGTGTGTAGCGAGGTGTCTTTCAGGTCCTCCTAGCGGTGCTTTTGCTGTTGGTGTCACTGACTGCGGTCGTTTCTGGCTAGCCTTCCTCTTGTTAATACGTTCCTAACGTCGTGCTGCGGTCAGGACAGCTGAGTAGAAAGTAGGTGCTACTGATCCTACGAGCCTCTGCATCTCAAAGTTGAGTCTGTCATAGAACTTCTCTGCCTTCTGCTGTTTAGTCTGTATCAGGTACGTGGCGAAACGATTCAAGCATAAGAACTATGTATTGTACTCTTCTACTGTCATACTGTCTTGTGTAAGGTAGATGAATCTATCTTGAAGCTCTGCCCGTGCTGTAGTTGGTATGTACATCTCCTTGAAGAGTTTAGAGAACTCTTCCCAGGTGACTCCGTTAGGGCCCAATCGCTCTGTCACGCCCCGATTTTCGTAGAGTCATTTTATCTCTTGGAATCGATCGTCCTCGCTTGGGCGTGATGCCGTACAAGTCTGGTATTGCACTTGTACAAGGAAAAGATGGTACATAATTGATAATCTTCAAATAGGAACACATCGCAGCGGCAGAAGCAGACAAATTGAAGTTAATGAGGATATTCTTTCTTACCGAAAAGAAATACTTCACTGATTTATAGCAGCGGAGATAAGCAGATAACTTGAGTCGCACAGAGATATGTAAAATGTATTCTCTTTATTGATAATTGAAGTATATTATAAAACTGGTATTGAAATACAATGCTTACAACACATCTCACTTTACATGGACAACCAACTGAACAAGAGCCATAAAGCTTACATTTGATACTTTCATACATCGGAATACAACTCGATATACCGACTTGGCTTATAACTCATTGGTACAACTGATTACAATGTTTCATACATTATGCCCTTTATAAACATAAGACATCATCTTGTACAAGGAGAGCTTCTACATGTCCAACAAATCTTTGATGCAGCGGGACCGATCAAGCCAATTTTCGTGTAGTGAACTTCCCAAGCACGAGCACCTGCCCACAACGTGGGTCAGTACATCATCTATGTACTGGCGAGCAGAATCCAACCCACTCGCCTAAACCGACACTAAGTGGTCAATTTTAGCAAGCATTTATTAGAATGATCTTTCTAGTTGGGACCTAGCATCCGTTTACAGTTCATGGACAATATTCATGGTGAAGCATGTAAACATATTCTTAGCAACGTTCATGTGAAGGCATCATTATAACATACTTAGTGTTATCATGAAAAGGCATCATTGAGACAACGTTAGTACTAACATCTTGAACATGATACGACAATTCTCATAGAAAGCATCACTTAGCATGTAAGTTATGTTTAAGCAGTTTCATAGCAAAACAACATGTTGGCATACTGAATTTAACAGGTTAAGCAGGTTCTCGCTTGAAAGGCAACATCACAGCATCATATTGTTTAGCATGTTAAGCAGGCAAGTTGAACCAATATATATATATATATATATATATATATATATATATATATATATATATATATATATATATATATCACATTTAAGTGATTTCTTACTGATAGCCGACTCCTCGTACCTGCATCAAATACAGGTGAGCAGATATACTTACTCTGCCTGCACAAAACATTCATTAGCGTGCATCCTGACTACATGGCCACTGGTATTGTTAAACCATACAGACGTTTGCCATATAGGACTTCAAAGGGTATTGCGATGAACAAACAAAGTAGGTAGCAATCCTCTAAGAATGACTCGCAATACCAAAGGATTTTGCAATGTCCAATCAAAGTAGGTAGCTAGCCTGTAAGAGTGTCTTACAAAACTCGTGCTACCAAAGCACGCCAATGTTTCCTCCTAGGCCGAATCGGTCCCGGCGTCGAGTACTGATTCAAGGAAACTAATCACCCCTTGTATACAAGTTGTCCATGACCATGCGAATGCGTGTCCGACTCGATCGTGAACGTAAACGCATGGTAAAATAATAAAAGAAGTAAAGGCAACAGTGCATCAGCTTATCTCATCCAAGTAATGTTCAATGACTTATTCATTCCCATCATTACCAACATTTTACTTGGGGATCTCAGCGATCCCAAGACTCATCATACCTTCGCATCAATTCATTCTTTTGCACATTATCGTATCATTCAATTCTCAAGGGACATATAGCATCTCATTCATCTCAAAGGGACAATATTATTCATTTCATTGCGTATAAGAAAATATGCATCATTTCATATCTTGGCAATAGTTACACAGAGTGTACATGATTCAAGTGTTTCATTCAGATCATTGGGTCGATAGCATAACCGGTTTATTTCTTATTCTATAATTCACAAGGCATCTCATTTAAGTGTTCTACTTGTTTCGGCAATGTTAAGCACAAGGGGCATTATCGATTTATTCTCAGGCAACATAAGCATCTCTATTATCCAACAACTAAAACATGGGACATTTAAGGACAATTCATAGCATTACATTACTCCATTTTATTAGACATGAAGGAGTAAGGAGGAGGAAGGACAGTTCCACTCACATTGTATAAAGGGTCTTCCTGTTTCGATTGCACATATTCCTACTAAGCGCAGCTCCACCAGCGAGCCACGTTCCAATACCCATTCCGTCTAGCCAGCTAAGAGAAACTGCATCAGTCTTAATTCTCTTGGTTCACAACACAAGTCACGGTCTAACATTCTGATCGCATCCAACAAGCCAACCCAAATGCCTCGTACGAAGTGGGGCATTACATAATATACTACTCAGAAAAAGTTTCGTCCTCAAAACTCAAGAAAACAACTCATTTTACTAATTCACTTAGTCACAACAAGTTACTCATTCAGCTTCTAATCAATATTCCGATTCGACACTCTAGAAAATCTCGAGATTGTTATCTAACTGTGCCACTTAACTCATTAATGATTCAATCTGTCATTCTCTTTTCGAAAGTATTTGTACTTCTCATTGATTCACCAACATTCTCCCATACATCTTTATCTTCGTCGCAGCCTACTACTTGGTCAGGTCAATGAGACATATTTTTTCCTAACGAATAAAAGAACATGTTATGGGTCTTGAAGTATCATATTATATAAAATAACAATAATTCTTTATTGCCATTCATTCAACACAGTATCTTTTATGCGAACTGCTGATATGCACCTACATATAGACACTAGAATAACATAAAACATACTTTTAGATATATCAAAGAAACAATTCTTGATTTAATTCATATGAATGTATTGATCTTATGGGATATGCAGACATAAGTTATTTATCTAATTCACACAAGGGAATATCACAAATAAGATATATTTTCTTAACAATATTGCAGCTATTTCGGAGATCATTAAAGAAACCACTGTGGCAACCTCGACTAATAATCTTGGCATTTATGAAGTAAACAAAGAACGCGTATGGCTAATATTTCAGCAGTTCAACATATCCGGGAAAGTTACGAGCTTTTAGGAATTACACATAAGTCAACAACTCTTCATAAGGATAATGCATATAAATGTATAAGCAATAAAGTATT
The DNA here is from genome assembly GCA_029216955.1 of Iris pallida. Classification (NCBI taxonomy): domain Eukaryota; kingdom Viridiplantae; phylum Streptophyta; class Magnoliopsida; order Asparagales; family Iridaceae; genus Iris; species Iris pallida. The sequence continues at coordinate 3,531,021 of JANAVB010032420.1, forward strand.
GGGGTAAGATGTAATATTCAAATGTAGTAAGTAGGAGGTGGGTGTATGTGTTGATTTTTAATTTGAGTTGATGTAAGAACTAAATATAATATTTTTATAGTAATTTTGAGGGAAAGCATCATGTAGATGCAAGCATCATGAAGATGTTAATGGAGATATCTTGAAGCATATCGTTGCACATTGTACTACTCTTTTCGTTCGATGGGATTTTTTTTCCACTAGGTTTTCCCTTCGTAAGGTTTTTAACGAGACACTATAACTCGTGCCAACTTAGATTACTGAAGAATTATATTCCTGAAAAATATTATTGTACACTTTTATGGATTTTTCTCAAAGATGGGTATTTCTTTAGAAAAGTTTTTTAATAAGACAATGATTAAAGTGGACATCTAAGGGAGAGTGGTATGATTTGTGGATAAATCCAAATAATGGATTGTCACTCTCGTTTTTCGTTATACGTATTTTCAGTATACGTGTACGGATATCTGACCCGTATTTTGATTTATCTAGCATGGCTTGGCTTGGCTTGGTTTGGTCTTGGTTTAATTTTGGTTTAGCTTGGCTTGGTTTATTTTGGTTGCAGATGGAAAGGGGGATATAAATATCAACTTTCCACTCTCTCTCCTCACTACTTTCATTAACTTCTTCTTCTTCCTCCATTAATTCTCTCCACCCACCTTAGGCAAGTGTAACTTGCTTCATGGAGGAACTCTATTTTTATTGTTCTATTGTCTTCCCTGCAAGCTTCTAAGACTTTTTAGTACTTAGCATTTTTGGTTTTGGAGGATTAAAACTTGTAAATCTAAGTTTTCTTAAATTTTGGTTTTTTTGGGTTTTGATCTCTCAACCTTCCTTGTTTTCAAGTTTTGATTGTTCTATGTTGTAGAGAATTTGATTTCACCCAAAATGGACCTTTGAAAACCCAAATTTTGATTTATTTTGAGTGATTTATGGACCTTGGAAGTTCATGGGTTCCATGGTTCTTATTCTCGGATTAGAGAAGAAGAACAGTGTGGGCGCATGGCATTTTATGCACCCACAGGGTCTTTAGCCTTGGGCGCATAGCCCTATATATGCGCCCAAGCTCCCTGCCTTCCACAGTGTGGACGCATGGCTTTATATGCGCCCATGAATTTTTACTTGCTTATGTGCATAACTTTAGATATGTGCTAAGTCATGGTGTTCCATAGCCCTTATTATGCGCCCACATAGCCAGTATAGATGGCTTCTGACTTAGCTTCCCATGTACCCTGTCTTACTTATGTGGGCGCATAGACTATGCACCCTGCCTCACTCATGTGGGCGCATACATGTGGGTGCATAGCCTTAGACGCATGCCACTCTCAGCACATTCATTTTTGGGTGCATGCTCTTTATGACACCCCATGGTCCTTAGTGTGAATCGTGACTTTGTTTGTACTCTTTACTTGACTAAGTCCTATAAAGTTATTTTTTATGTTGCACATGTACTCTGAGCTTTAAACACGATCTTGGTATGGCACGTACACTCTCTAATAACTCCTTGGTAGTGGCCCGCCGTGGTGCACTTACATGAACACGATATGACATTGTGACTTTACAGGATAACTCTTGATAGTGGCCCGTCGTGGTGCACTCTTGACAAGTAACTTGACATGATAATTCTTGATGGTGGTCCGTTGTGACGCACTCTTGACTTGATAAGTAACATAACATGACATATAATCTTGACAAGTAACATGTAACTCTCGTCTTGACACCGTAGATGATTTTTCTTGATTGTATCGGTACAAGCTGCATGTCTCGTCTTGCATCATGTCTAGGACATGAATTCCTGATTTCCACGGTCAGGGATTCGTACTGGATCTGACTAGGATAATGACTAGATTGATCAAGTAGTCCATGAAGAGATTTTCCAGCTACAGGCAGTCCCGTTATCTGGGCGCTCTAATTTGACTTGTAGCCTGCCGTCGAGTAGGGCACATTTCCAGCACACTGTCATGTGTTGTACCCCCAAGTCACCTAATCCAACTCTTTCAACTTACGACTGGATAACCTGGATTAAGTCTGCAGGGCTTGTGGCTGTTGGAACATCTCGATGCATCTTGTTGGTAACTAAGCTTGTGATAACCCTAGTTAGTTAAAGTATCAAGCCATACTCATTGCTTGGTCGTGATTGATGGATGGAGTCTAGTCTAGACTTGCCTAGGCAAGACCACTACATGGTTATCTCAGCACATTACTGTTATACTTTACTTTATCGATAATTGGTTAGAGACTAAGTTATGTTTATGTGAAGGGTTACAACCCTGGTCCTTGTTTGGTTTACGGGTTGTAACTTGGTTATTGGAATAGTCCTTTAGTTATCTTATCATTTATCACCCTGTTTCCTTTAATTCATGTCTTTCGTTATCATTATGTCTTTTTGTGCTAATATGTTGGTTTTAGTTCTTAAGTGAAGCATCCCTTGTGGCACTTGTTCTTTCTGGGGTCTGACCCAGCTGGTTTTGTATGGCCAGATTTTGGAGTAGCACCCGAGGATCTTTCAGCCTTCTAGCCAGATGGTGAACACTAGACACAACCCTGGCAACGAGTGGGTTTTATTTTGCTCTCCTACTCTATTGTAAATTATTCTTTTGAGGCGTTTAGCCACCGAGCAAGTGTTAGCTCGTGTCAAATTTACATTCCTGTCTGCTTAAGGGGCTGTAACATGATTGACAAATCCTAGGGTTGATCATGTATGACTTAAACTCTTGCTAGTCTTCGCATTTTGTATGACTAGCTTCATGATCATCTGTAGAGCTGTCAAAATAGGCTAAGCCCGTTGGGCCGGCCCGCCCCGCCCGCCAAAAAGGTGGGTTGGGCCAAGTATTTAGGAGCCCGCAACACAGGCGGGCCTAGGTGGGCTGGCCCACCAGTAGCCCACCCCGCGGTGGGCTAGCACGCGGGCCAAGTGGGTTGGCCCGCCATCTATTTTTTGATAAATTTTTTAATTTTTTTATTTAGCACATATATGAGATATGTATTATAAATGATAAAAATTCTCATTTAATGCAAGTAATGACGTATAAAATATTAAATTTGGTCATTTATTTACATGAATGAAGGTGTTTTAAAGAAATATATACTATTATAATGTTTCTTGTATTTTACTTGTAATTTGATGCATATGAGAGTGAGTAGAAAATATTATATATATGATTTTTTTTCTTTTAAGAAACTAAACAATAATTAAAAAATTTACAAAAATTAAATGGGCCGGCCCGCCTAGCCCGCGGCCCGCCGGTGGGTTGGGCTGGGTTGGAATTTTTTCAGCCCGCCAAAATGGTGGGTCGGCCCGTCCCGCCCCGCCAAATGGTGGGTTATGGTGGGTTACGGGTCGGCCCGCCCCGCCGGCCCGTCTTAACAACTATAATCATCTGAATATGTAATGTATGGGACACCTTACTTTGTATGTTTGATGATCTACCATCTTGTTACATTTACTTGCTTGCTTGAGATTGAGACACTAGTGTTGTTTTTGACCATAAGTGACTGTTGGCTTGTAGTTAAACCCTCATGCATCTAGACAGCCGTGGTCGTACATCGAGGTGGGTTACACTTCAATGTACGTACTGGCTGTGTCTGTCCCCCACTCTCCAGTATTCTGGTTCTGGGGCGTGACACGGTTTAAATGGTGGCCCATGCAGGTCTTGTAAATCAAGATGTGTGAGGGTTTCACTGAATAGATGTCTCAATCAGTACTCGCCCTTGATCTCTACTCGTGTCTTCTAATCTTTCTGAAATCTTGACCTGATCACATGCTTATATCCTCGATCTATCATGGTCCTTCCTTATTGTTTCCCATGTCGTTTCTTCAGCGGCATTGCTCCTGGTCCTACCGATCAGCAAGGCGGAGCACCTCCAGTGAACTAGCAGCAACCTGGAGACCAAGCCCAGCACTCTGGAGCAGCTTCTCGAGTCATGCATTCCGAGGATCCAGAGCCCCCAGTTCAGCTAGTTCAGCCTACAGAGCCTGACAATGGAACCCTGGTGGGACTCATCAGGGAATTACTTGCATCTCAAGATCGTCGGGACGATACCCTGCACCAGAAAGTACAAGATGCCATGGGCAGAGTTGGTTACCAAGGGAACAACGCGGCCAACAGCGCTTCAAGCGTCTGAATCCTCCTTTCTTTGACGGCAGTGAAGATGCTATCGCTGCTGATGCGTGACTTCAGGACATAGAAGTTATCCTAGAGGTAGGTAGGATTCCTAAGGAAGAGAAGGTGGTCGTTGTGTGCCTGCAGTTATTGGACTTAGCCCGCAGCTGGTGGGCGATGCTAGCAGTTGGATTACCTACGCCTGTTTTGTGGGCAGTATTCAGCAACAAGTTCCAGACTAAGTACTTCGACGCAATAGCTCGGTATGATCTGCAGACGAGATTCACCAATCTTAAGCAGATGGGAAGAATGGTCGATGGATATGCGGCCGAGTTTTCTAGACTCAGTCGGTTTGCTCCTACCTTAGTGGCAACGAAATTGGATCGAGCCCAGTGATTCCAGCAGGGACTCCACCTAGAGATCATTATATCAGTGGAGCTGTTTGAGCACAAATTTTTGATGCCGTCTTGCGAGCAGCGAAGGGGCACGAGTATACTTCACAGAGGATTGTAGATAGAAGCGGAGGAAGGAAGAGGTCTCATGGGCAGATGTCCCAGTTATCAGCACCAGCCCTGGCAGCTAGGGCTTTGACTATTGGAGCTCCTAGGAGGGCGACCACAGTTTCGTCGGTTTAGCACTCAACGTCGACGTATCCTCAGCAGCAGAAGCAGAAGCAGTCTTCCCCAATGGGCTGCTCTCATTGTGGGAAGCCAGGGCATGTAGTATCAGAATATCACAGAACACAGGGATTGTGCTTGGCTTGCGGGACACCGGACCATAAGATAGGGTCCTGTCCGAATAGAGCCAGTTCATCGTCATCAAACCTAACCAATCCATCGGTTAGGGGTCCAGCACCAGTACAGCAGCAGTACCAACCTCCGAGGCCATTGTCGCCACAGGCTCAGCAGTATGCCCAAGCTCAGATTCAGAACCGGCAGAGAGGTTTCAGCAGAGGGAACCAACACCAAGAGGACAAGGTCAGGCTATGGCTCTAACCGTAGCAGAAGAATTGGCATCAGGTGAGGTGGTGGCAGATGCCATTCTCGTCAACTCTTTTCCAGCATTTGTATTATTTGATTCGGGTGCATCGCATTCATTTATGTCTGCACGATTGGCAACACGGATAGGACTAGAGCCCGAGGCATTATCAGTAAGGCTCAATATACTTACTGGTAACGGTCTTGTGGGAGTAGATAGAGTCTATTCCTTGTGTTGAATCGTAGTTAGCGGTAGAAAGTTTCCCGCTAGGTTGATAGAATTTTCGATGGCCGACTATGATGTAGTCCTAGGAATGGATTGGTTGAAGGATCAATACGCAAAAATAGACTGCCATATTGGCAGGATCATTTTTGGTATTCCCGACGAACCAGAATTTTCATTTTCCAGAGGCGAAGTAGAACCTTCTCCACCAGTATTGCGGATGGCAGTAGCAGTAGCAGTTCAGTTTCCCAGAGTAGTAAAGGAATTTCCTGATGTATTTTCCAAAGAGCTTCTAGGCATGCCCCCAGAGAGAGAGAGAGAGAGAGAGAGATAGAGTTCACCATTGATTTGCTTCCAGGGCCGCACCAGTGTCAGGGGAAGTCTACAGAATGGCACCTTCAGAGTTAGAAATCTTGTACAAGATGAATGAAGAACTTAGAACCAAAGGATTCATTCGTGCTAGTGGATCACCTTGGGGAGCCCCGATACTTCTTGTGAAAAAGAAGGATGGTACTTCAAGATTATGTATTGACTATCGTACCTTGAACTCTGTAACAATCAAGAACATATATCCTCTACCAAGGATAGATGATTTATTTGATCAGCTCAGAGGAGCGGCGGTATTCTCGAAGATTGACTTACGGTCATGGTACCATCAGATCAGAGTCAGAGAGCAAGACATCTCGAAGACAGCATTCAGATCCAGATATAGACATTGGGAGTTCCTTGTTATGCCATTTGGAGGAACCAATACGCCAGTCGTATTCATAGACCTCATGAATCGTATCTTCATACCCTATTTGGACCAGTTCGTGATAGTGTTTATAGACAACATCTTAGTCTATAGCAAGAATGAGGCAGAGCATGAGCAGCATCTTCGTGTAGTTCTTCAGATTCTCAGAGAGCACCAGGTGTACGCGAAGTTCAGTAAGTGCGAGTTTTGGCTGGATCGCATCTCGCACTTGGGTCACATCATCACCAGAGGTGGAGTGGAAGTGGACCCCCAAAAGATAGTAGATATAGAGACATGGCCAGTTTCCAGTACTGTCGCAGAATTTCGGAGTTTCCTAGGATTGGCCGGCTATTACCTGTGGTTTATATCAGACTTTGCTCGAATTTCAGTGCCTTTGACGCAGTTGACCCGCAAGGATGTGCAGTTTGCTTGGATAGCAGAGTGTCAGAGTTCATTTGAGAAGTTGAAGCGAGGATTGATGACAACACCCATTCTTACGCTTCCAGATGGAACTGGAGGATTTTCAGTCTATTGTGACGCTTCCGGCAAGGGATTGGGATGCGTCTTGATGCAACATGGTAAGGTAGTAGCTTATGCGTCACGTCAGCTTCGTGATCATGAGAGGAATTACCTAACCTACGACTTGGAGTTAGCAACGGTGATTTTCGTACTTAAACTTTGGAGGCATTATTTGTATGGAGATCGGGTGGAGATTTTTACCGACCACAAGAGTCTTAAGTATGTGTTTACCCAGAAGGACCTTAATATGCGTCAGAGAAGATGGCTAGAGCTACTTGTGGATAATGACATCAACTTATAGTATCATCCTGGGAAGGCTAACATTGTTGCAGATGGATTGAGCAGAAGAGCCGGAGTTTATTTTCTAACAGCACAACCAGAATTGTTAGCAGATCTTCAAAAGATGGGTATTAAAGTTGTTTTTCCTACCAATGTGGCATTGATGGCCAGTATACAAGTTCAGTCCAGTATAGTTGAGAGGATTAAGTTAGCTCAGTCAACAGATTCTAAGCTTCAGCGACTTAGGACAGAATGTGTAGCAGGACGGAGATCAGAGTTATGTATTCATGAGGACGGTACACTTCGATATGTAAGGCGTCTTTGTGTACCTAGTGGTGACATCAGATAAGAGATCATGGCAGAGGCCCACAGTTCACAATATTCGATTCATCCCGGCGGTACGAAGATGTATCGTGATATCCGTCAGCATTTTTGGTGGAATGGCATGAAGAGAGAGATAGCTTGGTTCGTCTCTCGTTGTTTAGTTTGTCAGCAAGTTAAGGCTGAACATCAGAGACCAGCTGGACTTCTTCAACCTTTACCGATTCCAGAGTGGAAGTGGAAGCATATCACCATGGATTTTGTAACTGGGTTACCTACATCCCCAGCTGGGAGAAATGCTATCTGGGTTATAGTTGACAGACTCACCAAGGTAGCTCATTTACTCCCTTTCAGGATTGGTCAGTTGACGGATCAGCTAGCAGAGATGTACCACAGGTTAATATTCAAATTACACAGAGTACCAGTTAGTATTGTATCCGACAGAGATTCAAGATTTACATCGTACTTTTGGCGGAGTCTTTAGGAGGGATAGGGACTCGTCTCAAGTTCAGTTCAGCTTATCATCCGCAGACAGATGGCCAGTCAGAACGCACGATCCAGACTCTTGAAGATTTGTTGCAGTCTTGTACGCTCGACTTCGGTGGTTCGTGGGAAGATCACCTACATCTCGTAGAGTTCTCCTATAACAACAGTTTCCGAGCCAGTATCCAGATGGCGCCCTTTGAGGCCTTATATTGCAGGAAGTGCAGATCCCCGTTAGCATGGGATGATGTCGACGAGAGACAGATGCTTGGTCCAGTGATGGTTACGCGGACTATTGAGGTGGTCAGACAAGTCAGAGACCATCTTCGAGTTGCCCAAGATCGCCAGCGTCATTGGGCCGATTCTCATCGGCGTCCCCTTGAATTTTCTATCGGCGACCACGTATTCCTTAGGATCTTGCCTACCCGTGGCGTCATTCGTTTTGGCGTACGGGAAAATCTTAGTGTAGGAACGAAGTCGTAAAGCAGAATACTCTAGAGGGGGTGAATAGAGTAGGCAGCAGAATATTGCTAATTAAAAACTTGTTAGCAGTATCACATAATTAAATCAATAATCACAAAACAATAACTGTAAAAGAAATGAGATCAGAAGGTAAACACAAACGCAGCGATGTATACTGGTTTCCCTCTTGTAAGGACTAGTCCAGTCGGAAGAACTCTAGCTTCCAGTTGAATCCACTATTGAAAAATCTCTCAAGTTTTCATACGGAGTCCTTGCAACTTCTACAGACGCGAGCTTTGATACGAAGAACTCGACCAACTTTAATTTTGAAGAGTCTTTCTTCAATCAAGCCTCTGATTACAATTTTTCTAAAATCTTCTAGACCACACTGTACCGGCAAATTGACTAGAGAATTGTAACTGGCTTGGGATTTAAAAATGAAAGCTTTTTAGAATTCTTTGGAAAGAAACGTAAGCTTAGAAGAGAAGAGATGAAAGTGAATGAGTGATTTGAAATGATCAGAATTCTTCTCTATTTATCGTTTTTCCAAAGGTAGAACTCTAGCAGAATTCGGACAGAACTCTATGTAAAAATCTGCAACTGAAGGGAGACAAAGTTTTTCAAACGTTCGAAAATCAAACAGTCACTAACCGAACTCGGGTCGAGTTCTGTCAGGGTTGGTCAGGGTTTTTCAAAAGTGATTTTTGGGCTTTTTAAAATCCTTCAGAAGCTTTTGTAAATAAGGGATATTTTTCAAAAATATAGGTCATTTTTAAAAACGATTTTGGATAGCCTATTTGCCAGTACGACTCGGTGTACAATGTATTCCTAGACTCAATAAAAGTAAAAATTATATTACATAAAGAAATACAGACTCGAGTGGCAAACATAGCTTCGGTCTTGAACTGAGTAGATATCCGATCTTGATCAGTGTCCAAGTGTCCAAAATGTCTTGAGTAAACATCTGAGTAGCTCCGTATATCGAGACAGAGTTTGATCAATTATTAAAATCATGTTTGACCATCACCAATGGGCCAAAAATATCTCCCATTTTGATAATTGACAAACCTTGACTGATATAATATCTTTGGTATCTTTGATAAGACAAAAATGAATTTCGGTAAACAAAAAAAAATTGTTCCTGTAATCTTACAAAGAAAAGATTAAGATGTTAGATTTTATTTCTCCCCCGTTGTCACTAAGAAAAATAATTACAAAAGTGAAAGCTCCCCCACAATATATGCATAAGCAATAATCAGTGAAGAAACAAAAAAATATAAAAAAATATTTATAGTGTTCACAGGCATGGTATATTAAAAAAATATCGAAGCATGACAAAGAGTGCTATAACGAGATATCCTAAATAGTACTAAACTGATATAAATATCTAAAGTAGAGAATAGAAAACGATGTTCAACAGACAAAAATCACATAAAATGTCACAAAAAGTTCTAAAACTAGCACAAATAAAAGTACGGGTACTAGCTTGGAATGTCGGAGCATTTCTAAGTAAACAAAGACAATAAAAAGTCACAATAGTATGACAAACTAGACAAAAATGTCTAAATCACATCTCATCCTCATCATCATCATCATCATCATCAGTAGTAGTAGTCATAGCACGACCACCATGTCCAGAAGGCCCAGCTCTAGATGTGCCAGCTCCAGAGGTGTGTGGAGTAGCACCCGAACTACGGTACCAATCATAAGCGTTCCCTGACTGGAACAGAGAATGGACCGCTTCATCCTCAATGCGATAACCAGATACAACAGGGTCTCTAGGAAGAGAACTGGCAGAATGACCCGTCTGAGCAAATCGGAGATCACCAAACGAGTTGGCAATAGCCTGGAACCGAGTCACGTCATGGAACTTGTCACGACCTGCACCCGCTATAAGGGCACGTGCACGTGACAACGCCCATCCTTCACCGTAAAAACGACATGGAACGCTGTAGGTTTTCTACTCTAAACAGTTTATATATATATATCAAAAACCTGTCGAGAATATGGTCAACTCCGAACGGAGGACAAGCAATGAATATATATGAGTGCTCAAATCACAACTCTAAGATGATAAAGTAAAGACAGAAAGATAAAGACAACAAGACGACAAAATAATAACCTGTCAAGTCTAAATACAAATAATATACAAGTCCAAGTCTCTAATACAATATATAATAATAACAGTCTTAAAAGTAGCTGTAGACAAGGTCCAGTACAAAAGACCTACTCTAACTAAGCAATAGGTAAGGTCTCGTCAGGCGGACCTAAGCCCTGCTGGACCAACATCTCCAAGTCTATGCCCACTACGTCATCCGAACCGTAGTAGGTACAGTAATCTCCCTCGTCAGCATCTGTAATATTTGTCAACATATCCTGTTAGGATGGAACGAGTACAATCTACTAACAACAGTTCACAAGATATGACAAAAGCTATAAGACTGTAAATAGAGAGTATATACAAGAAAATCATGGAATGTACATGTGAATATCATGGCAAGGTAAGCTGTAAAACTAGAGCTAGAACAAGGCAAGTAAACTGATCATGGCATGTACAAGAATCAAGAATCATATATCTAGGTGTGTGAGTACTAGCTACAATATGTGGCCGGCTTGGGTCTGCACAAGGTCTACTGATCAGCCAATCCTACGTGGAGTGTAGGATTGGTAGCATTCAAGGTCTACAAGAATAAACAAGACGGATAATGACTACACATCTACACTAGTACTCCCCGTCCCCGACTAGTAGAGTGGATCCAAGCAAGACACGTTATGACACGGGATTCTACGAGAAGGGAGCAAGTCTCCTCGAGAATCGGTGTCCATATACTGTACAAGAACTACAAGGGGCTTGCACAAGATATACCAAGATAACGAGGAATAACATCTCATGTCGGGATCCATGAATACCAATCCGTGTGACCAATGTGTCGAGAACAAGCATATCTACACTAATTACATGAATTATAACAATCATCGTAAATTAGAAAAGTGTCAGAGAATGTACTCACCTATAATATGATGAAATATGTCAACGGGATCCAACGCAGCATCTCGAGGACCTATAGAGAACAAGATGTATCAATACTATGTTTAGAAAGTAAAGTCAAATCAATTTAAACCCTATTAAGCAATTCTAGGTCAAGACAAGTCAAACTAGACTGTACGAGGTCAACCTAAGTCATATTACGCCTAACCAGGTCAAACTGGGTCAATGTAAGTCAAACTGAATCAATCTAGGTCGATTTGAGTCAACAGTTGACTTACAGTTGACTTTTGGTCAACTGGTCAACTCTGGTCAACTCCGGTCAACTCTGGTCAACCCTAGGTCAACTCTAGGTCAATGGTGACTAACAGTTGACTTTTGGTCAACTACTCAAGTCTAATGGAATTTGGGAGTAAATTGGATAAAGTGTTGACCCTTAGTTGACTTTTGGTCCAAAAAGTCAACCGGGGTCAAGACTAGGTCTAGACGACTATTTCTAATCATTACCAACCTCTACAACCCATATCCAAG